>JANHFR010005937.1:0-10063 GCA_032468015.1 Mimophis mahfalensis
CACCCGGAGGCTCCAGCTGGTCCAGAATGCAGCCACACAGGTTATATATGGGTTGCCTCGGCACTCCCATGTTACACCTCTCCTGCACGGCTTACACTGGCTTCCGGTGGTCTTCCAGGTGTGATTCAAGGCATCTTCCGGTGGTCTTCCAGGTGTGATTCAAGGCATCTTCAAAGCGCTCCATGGCTTAGGACCAGGATACCTATGAGACCACCAGCTGCCACCAATAGCCTCCCACCATCCAGTTCGGTCCCACAGAGTCAACCGCCTCAGGATGCCATCGGCCAAACAATGTCAGCTGGTGACCCCCAGGGGGAGAGCCTTCTCTCCCTCTGGTGGCCCCTGCCCTCTGGAATGAACTGCCCCCAGAGATCCAGGTCATCCCAGATTTGCAAGCCTTCCATCGTGCCCTCAAAACATGGCTATACCAACAGACAGGTCTGCCCTGAACAAATTGTTATATTTAATTGGGAGTTGGTAATTTTAAATTTTTAATTGTTCTTTTTAGTCCTAAATTCTTGTTTAATCTGTTTTTAACTTTCATACTGTATGTTTTTTAAATGGACTGTAAGCCGCCTTGAGTCCCTTGGGCGAAGGGCAGCATATAAACTGAATTAATAAAATAAATAAATAAAATAAAGTGCTCGCAGTATTAAAAAAAAAACTTTGGCAGTAGTGGCAGCAAAATGTATCATCATCACTGAAACACTATTAAAATAGTCAGAAAACTTTGAACCTGATAGAACCATTAACTACTCTTAGAGACAAAATACAATAAATCAGAAAAGGCTGAGCAGCACCACAGTATTTGCTATATTTACACACAGAAATGAAGATAGCTATAAATAGATGAAATATATGCTACTGTCAACCTTTCTTTTAGTGGCCAAGAGTATGTGGGTTCTTTAATAAAATATTCTCCATATCTTTTTCCAGATCTTTTCTTTGGTGCCAAAAGACTAGAGGGATTTAAGTATAACATCAGACAACACAAAACTCCCATGAAAGAAGGAGCTGCAAGACATTCAATTTCCTTTAAAAAGGATCCAAGCCAAAGACATTCCAGACATTGAAAGATGGCAAACAAGATTAGAGTTTAGGTACTACCTCTTCAACTAATGGGACAAATATTTAATTTTCATACTTCATAACTGCTGAGATGAGGAATATATAGGGACATCTGTCTACCCCAACTCCTCCTGTCTCATCTTCCTCCTTTCCTATTTTTCAAAGCTATCTAAAAGCCAAACTATATGGAATGTATTAAGGTCTGTAAGTAACTTTTACTGTATTTTTCCTCAGAGGTTAAAAGGACACTAGCTCCAAGCTGATTTAGGACAGCCACTTATCCATAGCTTCCTAAAACTACTTCTCTGTCCTTGTTCTTATTACCCATACTTGGGAAAATATGGCTGCTCTTTTGTCTTCTAGTGGGGGGGTTTAAACTTTTTTGGAAAAAGGGCATTTTGATCTCAGAAAAAAAGACATAGGGGCTTGGTTTAACGACTTCCTGCCATACTATTATTTCAGCTTAAGTTGCATTACTTTGCAATTCCTTTTAAACTTTGAAAGAAAAGAGGCCCAAACTTCTGAATTTGGTTCCTGTTCAAGTACTAAAATGGTATTATATATTTAGATAGCTTTTTTGAGAAACAACAGAAGTGTGCAGTTGTGTACAAAGGTCCTTTGTAAATAAGATACAGAAAAGGATTGCACAAGATGGAGCTTAGAAAATAATGCTTGCCTATTTAGGGTAGATCTGTGTTCCATAATTTTGTTAAATTTAATCAAAGATCACATAATATAAACTATTCTACAATTTCAATATTTTTATAATACTGAACCTTTAACCTTTAAAAAGATTTTAGTAAAGGAAGTTACATATTCCATTCTACTATTGTAATATTTAATTGTCACAGTTAGAATTAAAGATCGTTTTAATTATTTTTTGTAGGTATGTTGATTCAACTGTA
This sequence comes from Mimophis mahfalensis, assembly GCA_032468015.1. Lineage (NCBI taxonomy): Eukaryota > Metazoa > Chordata > Lepidosauria > Squamata > Mimophis > Mimophis mahfalensis. The sequence goes on from JANHFR010005937.1 coordinate 1,974, forward strand.
TTTATAATGGCTTCCTTTTACAGAATATAATAAAAATATATTATTAAAATGATCTACAACTCAGACTGATGTGTCTTTTAAACTTTCAGCTGATTGTTTCTTTGTTCACACTCATTTTCAACCAAAAGTCCTAAAATAGGGTCTCCAACCCTGAGCCCCTAGACTGGCACCGATCTGTGGTATTCCAGACACCGGGCCATGCAAAGAAACAAAGCCCATCCATGGGACGCAGGAAGCACATGAAACCACAACCCTCCTGGTCCAGCAAAAAACCTCTCTCGGTGGAACTGGTCCCTGATGCCCAAAAGGTTGGGGGCTGCTGGCTAAAATGTATTTGGGTTAAGACAGAAATATTTATTAAGCTTGACAGAAAATGATTTTGGAAGCTATGCATTTTAATTAATGTATACACACATACTCATATATTCTTTCATTAAAATACATAGCTTTAACATTATAATAAATGTACACATATTCTTGTGTATGTGTATGTATATGTACATGTATATAGAGGTGCTCCACTTACAACAGTTCATTTAGTGACTGTTCAAAGTTACAACAGTTCTGAAAAAAGTGAATTACGATCCTTTTTCACACTTACAACCGCCATGGTCACATGATCACAATGCAGCCACTTGGCAACTGACTCATATTTATGATGGTTGCAGTGTCCTGAGGTCATGTGATCACCTTTTATGTACTTCTGATGAGCAAAACCAAGGGAGAAGCCAGATTCACTTAACTATTGATATGTTACTGATTTAAGAACTGCAGTGATTCATTTAACTATGACAAGAAAGTTATAAAATGGGGGTAAAATTCATTTAACCAATGTCTTACATCAACAGAAATTTTGGGCTCAACTGTGGTCATAAGTTGAGGATTGCTTGCAAATGTGTGTTTGTGTTTATTTCTAAAAAGGTTATAAACTGTGACTTTCCATAACCACCTCTGCAAACTATTTATGGACATCATACTTGCCACTGGGATACTGATGAAGACCAATGCATCTGGAAACATTTGAAAAATGAGCATTACAAGAGACATTATAGGGGATTTGGTTGGCTGGCTAATAAATGCAGTTAAACACATGCACCCAAATATAAAGTAGACAGGTTTAATCCACTGAATATTGCTAAATATTAGTTAATATTCATTTAATATTCATTAAAAATGACCATTCTTTATTGGCTAAAAACTGAAAATCACCGGGCAATCATATAACTCTGATTCAATTCCACAAGAATCTCTGGGCTATTTCAACATTTCTGTTGTTTTGATTTATTCAATCTTCCTTGATTTAGAGATTATGACTATTTTTGGAGGGAGGAGTGAAATTTAGTAAATGCAGTCTTTTCTATGTATTACCTTCATAGCTGTCTACAGTGGAAAAAGAATTCTACTATCCCACTTAAGAGATATTTGGTAGAAAACACAGACTCAGAGCATGGCAGGAGGAGGACCAACACATTGAACCTAGAATTCTGATAGCGGTTATCCTCTAAAACCCCCGGGACAATGCTTAATGATATACAAACAAGGGAAGGGAATACGTTTTGAAATCCTGCTCTGGTTCTCATAACACACACTGAAATATTTTTCAAAATATTTCTAAAATAAATTAGAATGCATTACACTAACAGAAAAAAATACAAATGATGTTCCTTGTATTGGTATAATTAAAGTAATGTCCAATTAGAGGTATCACATTGGCTGAGGCCATTTTGATGGAACTGCAGTTATCATTCCCCAAACTGTCTCCATATCTACCCACAGCTGCATCTTAAGGAAATATGGGCCAGCAAGCTCTCCTTCATCCCTTCGACTGGGCACACTGCCATCTGTTAATGGATACATTATTAGACTAGCTATTCTAATAGTATAATACTGCTTCAGGTTTTGCATAATAACAATTATCTCTGGATTTCTTGAGTAGCATTTATTTCTGAAAGGGTTATAAGCTTTGCCTTCCCATAACCACCTCTGCACGCCACAAAAAAAAATTTAGTACTGATCTAACATTGCAAAATAAATTTGGTATGATAGAACTTAAAGCAAAATATTCAGCAATAGCCAAAGACAGAAAGATACAAAAGCAAGGGAGCCATATCCTAGAAAAAGTAATAGCTTGTGGGTTATCTATGAACATTGTAACTAATGAGAACTTGTCCATGTTTAATCAGCTACAGAACTGTTATGCTGTATTTCATTTTCTGCTGGTTAAGCTAATTCAAGTAATAGGGAATATCTGTCCAATCAAGAAAGATTTATCATTTTGTTTCTTAAAAAGTCTTCTCCATGTTAGTTATATACTAGGAAGCTCACTGCTACATTATAGTGATTATGCAAAGCATATAGGATGAAAGACAATCTTCAGAAGATTGTTTTCAATTGTTTGATCCTCTCTACACAAAAAATAAACCTAATGGAGTAATATGTTGGTTCCAGGTTGAGAATGTTTTTGTTCTGAAACTGAAGAATTCATTTCAGAGATCATAAGCTATAGTATATTCCGTTGAAGGCTACTTCTATAACTTCCATCAGTTATCCCTGATGAGAAACAGGGGTCTAATGTGGAAGACTAGAAAGAAGAAAACATTAGGACATGTCTAGTATCCCAGTTATTTATGTTGTTATTCATGAATTGTGAAATGAAACTAAAACTGACAACTGTGGACATAGCTTAAAATGAACTAATTACATAAACAGAGATGACAAAGCCAGAAATATTGTCAAAAATGCTTTTGAAAAAATAGATAAGAAGGAACCAAGTCATTAAGAGCTAAATGATATCCAAAGAAATGCCACTGGAAAACTGTTTAATAGAAACTTGATACAAAGTGGAAGGAAGTCTCAGCCCCATCAACAGTTGTTGAATTTTTCCTACTATCATAGTATGTTCTAGCTGATAGATTATCTATTATCTGGACCATCTATATAAAGGGGTACCTAAGGAAGAATAGTACCCTTTGAATAAGTGAAATGGGTAACTATATGCAAAATGTAGATATTTTTCTAACACAATTTGAGCATATTTATCTCCTCATCCCCATTTTAACAATAATTTGAGCCTTGGAATGATTTCTCTCTATTAAACCTTAGAAGACTGCCTTTCTTCATATTAGAAGGAGTCTGCTGGTGTTTTTACAGCCTGACAAGTCAAAGCATCATAAAATCTATTCTTTCATTCTCAGTTCAGCCTGAAAGATAGTCATTTCTTCTTGTTGTTGTTGTTGTTTTGTTTTGTTTTGTTTTTACTGGCATGAAAGTGATGCATTACCAACAACTTACCTTTAATTTTTGCCTTCCCCACATAATTATTCAACAGAACAAGGACATCAAGATATGCTGCTCTAGTCACCAGACAAGGATTTTGCCTAGAAACAAAAGCAAAAGCAAAATTTAAATGATTTGGATTTTTTTTCTCCTTGCTTTGTTCTGTCCTGTCTGGCCACAGTACCTAGTATATTTGAGGTAGGTAAGATAAACCTTAAGTGTGTACTACTGTGTTTTTGGTTTTATCTTTATCTTTATTAAGAAATTAAGAAATACATGTCTAAACCCTTAAGATAAACAAAAACCTCTGCTTAAAGTACGATGCTCTCCAACAACCCTCCTGCAACATTCCTTTGTTCTTATTTATCATTACCCTGCAAGGTTACCCTGTAAGTGGAACAAAGTATCAGACATACATATATGTCAGGACCAGATCATAGTTGTATTCCAAAGATCCAATTCTGATATTCTTGTGGAACTGTGTGAATAAGATGAAGGCATCAAGTATTTGGTTCAATATGACTATATTGGGGAAGCCAGACTGACTTAGCAAATGTATTATCTATATCTATAAAAGAGAAGTGTTAGGAGTCGGTGTTTGTGGGTATGTCCCGAATAGGTTCTTTCACCTATGCACCAAAGTGACCCAGACTTGACAGGCACCTACTCTGAATTCCAGAGATGAGCACTGGGGGGGATCAGGAACATGTTTGACCAGTCCTTGTCCCTGAAAAAGGGTGCCAAAGTGGACATCCCCACACCTCTACAGCAGAAAACCTGTACTGAGCATGTGCAGATGGCTACCAGGCAAGGCATGCAAATCGGCGGCTTTCCACCAATAGAGGCAAGCCATGCAAATTGAGCAAAGAACACTGGGAATTGTAGGCTGCAGCATTCCCTGCTTAGGCCAAAAATACCCAGGCAAAGCCTGTGGCAAGAAAAGTTGTACAATGGGACAAACCTCACTTAACAACTGTCTTGCTTAGCAGCAGAATTTTGGGGCTAAATTGTGGTTGTAAGTCAAGGACTACCTTTCCTTACTTCATAGATTTATAATCAAAGACAACCACCACCAGCCCCTAAAATCAGAAGAGAGTAATAAACCATATAATGCAAATAAATTAAACAATATAATAAAAAGAGACTGGATAAATTGCTCCAGTACAGTTGAATTATCCTTTTAATCTTTAAAGTCAAAACTTTCTAATGACAACAGGAATGGAGCTGAATGAAGAAAATTTGAATAAAAAATGAAGAATTTGAATTTCTGGCTGTCCAATTCAATCAGTAAGAAGTTGATACAAAAAGGCTATATATTAGTTATCATAAAGACAGCAATGGAATAAAATGTGGGCGACTGGCTCAAAAATGGACTCCAAGCAAACACTAAATCATTCCAAATATAGAAGACGTTGTTAAATCTTTCCTTGTTAAAGTGATATTTTCACACTGATGAAAACCTTTGTGGATTATAACATTTATAAAACAACACTGCCTCAATCTGATTGTCCTATACTTATATGTATTTGAGAATTACTTTGAATTTCTTGCTTTTAATGAAATGTGACAGGACAAGTTTACAAATAAATTTTAATTATTTATGGAAATTGATTATAAGTAATTTTGTAATTGTTTTTGTTCATTTTTTATTGTCTCAAATATATAAGGAAATGTTGATTTAGTTCTTGGAAATATACAGAGTCTGACTAATGTTTATGAGCTGATTTTAAATTTATGAAGCAAATTTTCTCTTGGAAGGATTTAGGCTTCAAATACCTTGGGATTAAAGACATATATATTTTGTCTACACAGCTGGTATTACTGCTAGTTTGATTCCTCAGAGAAAGTGGTCTCTGTTATTGATAAAAATAGACACTTTTTTTAAAAAAAAAAGCTCTTTCCAAATAAATATTTTAGTCTAATATTTGGACTAAAAATAGGTGCCAGATTTAAAAAAGATTGAAATGTGCTGATCTAATTTACTGTGTTGAGCTAAAGCATCACAGGTTTATATTCTAAGTGATGGTTTTCGTCTTATTAAAATAAAAGTCCAATCTCAACCCCAGTGTAATTCCACATAACTGCCACTACAGAGTGACTCATTTATCAAAAATTTTAATTGTCTCACCAAGAGGCTCAGGCTTCCTGGTACAAGATCCAATATAGGCAACCACTAAGATGTATTTATTTTTTACTTATTCATCAAACTTAAAAACCACTCATCTGCGTCATAGAAGGACTCTAAGCAGTGTGCAAGTACACTATTAAAACATAAAAACTGAATATAAAATTTAAATAAGTGGTAAAGATCGTTACAACTCAACATTCAAAGTTAATTAAAAGGCAGGGTCAGGGCCCTCAGGCTATATTCATCTGTGAGTCCCTAGTAAGATGCCAGAACCAGCATATTTCCAAAAGGTCAAAGTGGCGGGGGCCCACCTCCCCACTGGGGAGCGGGGCAGCAAAAGGCAGCAGAGAAGGCTTTCTTCCTGGACCCCACTAGTTGGAATTTAACTGATGGGTACTCTATTATACCCTCCCTGCCTGACTGGGTGGGACGGGTTGATGTTATGGATAGGTAACCATGCCATGTAGGGCTTTAAAGATCATAACCAGAAGCTTGAATTAGACCTAGAAGCAAACAGGCACCCAATGCAGCTCACGTAGCAGTAATGTTACATGCATCATTCCTCAGATACCCTAGATTGCTCATATGATCACATTCTATACCAGCTGAAGCTTCCCAATACAGGGTAGCCCCATATAGAGCGCATTGCAATAATCCAAACAGGAGATGACCAGGGCATGAGTGAACACATTGCCAGGTTATTAGCAATTATGTGGTACCCTCATTTTATTACTATAAGTCTTACTGTGCATTTCATATTTGCTTTTATTTTTATTTTGTGACTATATTGATTCCATTTTTGACTTACCTAGTTGCCAACCATAGTTTGCCACATACATTAGTGATAATGTTGCTCAAACCCTGATGAAGATCTGAATTAGCCCTCTGTTTAGAGTCCAAATAAGACTGTAGCAAGTGAAGGACCTATGTTTAAAAGAAAAAAAAATGTTGCAGACTACTGTTAGAATATTTTTTAAATATCTCCTCCCCTGGATTTGGGTTTTGCTAAAAGAAATAACTTCTTAGTGAGAGGAACTTAGCCAGTTGGAGAATAACCTCCCAAACATCTACAGAAACAAGTCGACATTGGTTAAATCTAAAAATATTTCCTTCATCACTGTATGTGTTCTATATAGTGCTGTATTCTATAGTACTTCATTTGTCATTAAATGAATTAGTTTTCATCACCATGTCATTTTTCTTACAGGAGTTATAATGGTAGCACTACAGCATATCCAAAACTAAGTAAAGGGGGAAAAACCTATATTATATTATATTATACTATATCTATACAGCATGCACGTATAGTTTGTGTAAGTAAGCGATCTTAGGGAAAAATTTATAACATTATTTGATACTGTATATGCACTGTAATATTTCTAATTACTATGCCTTTTTCCCAATGGAAATAATAGGAGTTGTATACAGACATAGTGATTTCTTCTATGACTACCACTTGAATCTCATGCTTGGCGTGCATGTACATAACTAAATAAAAAAAATACAACTGCATTCAATTAAGCATATGGTACTTCCTTTTTTTACCATCTTCTCTATGTACAGTATGTGGTAAATCTGCACATGTGCTTAAAGAAATATACAAGATGCTTAATACAAGAAAAAAAATAAAAAACAAATTAGTTGTCCTTTCTATATTGAAAGTCAGCAATGTTAATAATGTAAATATGTGAGCATAGTGTAAGAATGGAAGTTATCTGCTCCTATCTGCAAATTTTTTTAAAGCAAGGATAAGCATATATTTGATTTTGGTAATCCTGAGTTACCGGTATGCACTGGTTAGAGGGAGAACTGCAGAAATCAAACCAAGATAAGGGTTTAAAAGTAGTTTTTATTGTTAAACTTCGGTCTCCTCCATGGCTGCACTATTTCAAACTTATTTATTTACTTTTATTTTGTATTTATTTAGTTTATATGGCTATCCGTCACAAGTACGTGATCCTGCAAGATTCAAAGTTCATTTCAAAGTTATGAAACGTAAGAGTTCACACAAAATTAAAAATCTCATAAACTTTCTTTATAATGCAACTGTTTTCAAGAGTAATGTTTCCTAGACACTTTTTAAAAAAACGTTTAGATGAAATGCCAACTTATTGGATGTGTAAGTAGGATGTTAAGCGTTTGCTCAGTATCCTTGGAAAAAGAGCAAATAAGTTTTCCTGAATTATAGTAAGCTATGATTTGACTTTTAAAACAATGTTGTCTTGTTGTTATACCATCTAGACCAGGGGGCCTCCAACCTTGGCAGCTTTGCTGGCTGAGGAATTCTGGGACTTGAAGTCCACAAGTTTTAAAGTTGCCAAGGTTGGAGACCCCTGATCTAGACTGCATCATCATCTTCTGAAAAAAACAGAAGACCAATTTGGATTTGTTGTTTCTCATGGAGGGCTGAAAATTTCAAATGGCTAAATACAAGGAAACACTACCACTAATGAATGGAATTTTCAGTAACAACAACCCCTTTTCTAGGACTTCAGGGGAAGAAATGACAAACTGAAGACAGTTCTGCTAAAAGCTGACTTTGCCCCTTAGAGGAAGCTGTAGTGTCTGAAGAAAGCCAGAAAGTAAACCTTCTCTGTTGCAGCACCTTGCCTCTCAAACATCCCCAGCCCCAGGTGCATCTGCCCCCCGCTCCCCGCCCCCCCCGGCTATGTTCAAAAGAGTTCTG
>JANHFR010005937.1:31353-42872 GCA_032468015.1 Mimophis mahfalensis
TGAATCTGGCGTTTGTTCTTCAAGGAACAGCAAGGCAACATGCTTAAATACCAGAAAGCAAACAACACTGCTTAAGTTCATTGACTTGAGAAAACACTCTTTTATACTGCATGGTTCTAAAATAAATACTTTGGGGAAACAGAGAACAAGCTATTGTACCTTGGCTTCCATTTTCTTTCAGACAGAAACCGATAGAGCAAACATTCCTAAGGGCTTACCTTGCCTGTGTTTCTATAAAGTTAATAACAGAGCTGTCAGTCAAGGCATATATAAATACAGTAATGCTTTCTGCTTTAGAAACTCTCCTATTTACAAGAGCAGCCAGCCAAGATTCTGAAATGTCTGCATGGTCTGTTGGCTTTGATCTCTTTTATACCCTACTCTCCCAGTATCTGTTAGTTTGCTATTTATGATACCTTTGTGTATTTAGGCATAAGTAAAGCCACTGTGAAAAGCCAGCACTTCTTAATGATGGAGGTAAATACATCAGGTAGTGCAAAGGATTAAAAAACCCCACTCCAAATACAGTCATTTGTTAATGCAGGAGACTGATAACATTATTTTTCTAATGTTAAAAAAATAAAGCTTAGTAGTGCTATTTAAGCATGTACTAGCTTTGTAGTTGTAGAAACATCCCACATCTTGCATTTATTGTCTAAGACGTTCCCAGGATATCAAAACTAATCTCAGCTGATTTACAATTGTGAGTGCAGCCTTGGAAGAATATCACAGCTTTGCTACCAAACAGCCCCATCTTGGAACAACACTGTGGTTAGAATTCCGAAAAAGCTTTCCTTCTAGGTAAGGCACAATTGCCACTTGTTCTTGTGACAACGTTACTACAGATAAATACGGTTCTGTTCTGCACCTTTTTAAGGTGGATTATGTAGCAGTTATACCTAAAGGTCATAAATTTGCCTCTACAAAAAAAGCAGTTTTTAAAGAAGTCCCACTACAGAAAGTTGAGCAGCACATGAGAAAATAAAATGAGAAAGATTGGTTCAAACTAAAGAAAAACAAAGGAGAAAAGTCCCTTGTTGAATCAAGGCATGATTAAAAATGCATCAACCAGACAACATTCCTGTGATACTATCATTGGAGAAACTAGAGGAGAACTGAAAAAGAAGCTGATAATCATTCCAGGAGATTTTAGCATGTATGTGCGTATATTTCATGTTTCTAGACCTCCCAACTAGGGTTATAGTTATAGATCCTTTTGAAGAAAGCAAGATATAACACAAATACTCTGCTTAGAACTTCACAGAGTTCCAAAACTAGAAATTTTTAGGTCATCGTCTATTGTATTTTCTTGGATTGTTTCTATAAATTACTGCAGTATGTGATAATTGTTCTGTACTTGCTTGCAAGGATAGGCTCAAAGAGTAATGTTTGATAACTGAAATAGTAATATTAGTAATTTAGCGTTCTGCAAATCAGTGCAAAAGCCCAGTTTTATCCACAAAGCAATGTAACATCTAAAAGAAGCCACCATGGATGGCCATAAGAGTTTACAGCTAGATGTCATCAATACAATAATAAATCTATTTCTCCTCTGTAGTATATGTGCTGAAGAAGCAAACACAGTAACATATCTATTTCTCCATAACATCTGAATTAAAAGCTAACTGAACTGAACATTAATAAGGCCATTAAGATGTAAACCAATCTGAGTTGGATAGTTTTCAGAGATGAAATTTGGGGAATCTGTATGATATTTAATTTATATCCCATTTTTCATTCAAGCGCTCAAGGAAGGGGATATATAGCATTCCTCCTATTTTTCCCCACAATAACCACCTGTGATGTAGGTTGGGCTAAGACAGAGTGACTGGCCCAAAGTTACCAACAGCTTGCAAAGTGAAGGATGAACTAAAACCTGATTTTTCTGAGGCTATATATATATAGTTTGAAGCTGCAACCCAACTTTTAAAGTCAACTGGCTTCCTAGGCAGAAATGTTTACATAAAGGACAACTTACATTGATATTACTGTAATGTACTGTATGTGGATCTGCCCTTGCATTTGATTTAGTAGCTGATGCAGAATGCAGCAGCTTAGTTTACTGGAGCACGTGACCATGGACATTTCCACTGAAGCAACTGAACTGGTTATAGTCATCCCTCAACCTACGAAATTAATCCGTTCTGAATGCATTTTCGGAAGCCAAAAAATTCGGAAGTCGAAAAAGTGGCTTCCCATTGAAATGCATTGGGAACAGATTAATTCGTTCCGGAGCCTGGGAAAAAGACCCAGACTCCCAGTTTTTTGTGGAAACCTCTTTATGAGGTGCACTTTAAAGGCATGCAAAGTGCATGGCATAATTAGGTTTCTACAAAAAAAAAATTGAAAAAAGAACTTTACCAGCCGTTCGGGACCAGGTCGTAAGTCGAGGAAACAGCGGCTGTCGTTCGGAAGTCAGGGAAACCGCGGCTAAAAGCGCCGGCGATTTCCCCGTTCGGAAGTCAAAAAGTTTGCATGTTGGGGTATTCGCAGGTCAAGGGAATGACTGTACAAATAAGATCCTGATTCCAGCTTTTGACTGTGATATTAAGAACTTAAATAACTTTCTTTTGCCATTATAGACATGATTGACTGCTAAACTCATCCGTACAGAGCTGTAGTTCTAGATACTGATACTAGGTACACAAACAGTATGAGTTTGTTTGAGATAAAATTAGGATTTGGTTACAATTGTGGCAATTGTAATCAGTATTCTCCTTACCATCAGCAGAGAAGGCAGCATATGATCTAAGTACAATTAAAGCTAGTAGCCTATAACTTCTTTAGAATATTGAAAAGCATTATGCAAAACCCCAACTGACTAAATTCATGATGGATAGTGAAGTTCAGCATATAATGGGGCCATGTAACGTCTATGAATGTGACTTCTATGCAGTAAAACAATCCCCAACTTCAACCTCAATAAACTAGCTGGTGCTTACTTAGAACAACTAGGGAAATAAGTGGGGAACTTTTGTGATTAAACCTCAACCATATCTTTTCAACAGCACTGCCAGTGATTTAGTTAAGAATATGGATTTCAATGTATCAAAATAAGTGCTTGGAAATTCAAGAAATTCAAGAAGATTCAAAAGAGATGAAATGAATGAACTTCTAAATTGATGAGACTTTCTTCATCATATTAAGATGTGAAATTGTTACCAGACATCAACCTGATTTGGCGATCCTTTAGCTTTAGAAAATACTGGTTATTGTGTTGGCAAGCAAACTTATTTACTCATTATATTCTTCTCTAACATACTTTAGGAACAAGGAAAGTTATGTATATTAGGAATTAATTTAAAGTATGTCCAATCCCCCCCCACACACACACACACACATCCAAAGTTGAAAGAGCTAAAAACGACCAATAGGAGTTCAAGGGTAATGAGCTAGAGGAAAGTAACTAATTATAAAACTATGGTAGAGCAAGTAGGAGAGAAGGGAGTGGAAGTTATGTGGGCACAAATAAATTTTCCAGCATTTGTTTTAAACCTATTTAGAAAAATAATTGATTAATCAAGACAAGGGAAAGAAAATGGTTTAGAAATTCAGCACCAAGCTAAGTAAAGCATAGGTAACCTAGACAAGTAGACTAGAAGATGGAAACGAAATTCAAAATAATTATCATAGGTTAAATGCCAAACAGAAAGATAACAGTAAAAACGTTTTCAAACTTGAATAAGGCTTCCTCTGTTAGACAGCCTGGCTGACTCAATTCTTTTGGATGATGATTTTCATATATTTTTAGAAGAAAGCCATTGTTGGTAGTTAAGTAAAACAAAAGTATGGAGATGCACATATAGTTAATTGACAGAAATAAAATACACTTTTATGAATCAGTCCCTACTTGCAGATTTCACAATTCAAAATTATTGTCACATTTAATGTGACCAAACTAGCTACATAAAATGCAATCCAAATTCATGATCAAGTTGAAAACAAAGGCTGTTCAAGGAAACCAAACAAAACTTGCTGTAGGTGCACTGCATTTATTTTATTAATATGTTTTAAAAAATGTATTAAGGGAGACATCTAGTGGATTTGAAATATAGAGGGGAAAAGCAATAAAATTTTCTTCAGCAGTGATTTTAGGCGAAGAATTAGTTCTCAAAGATCAATTTAAAATAGTATCAATGCATTTGTTACATAAAGGGCTCATACATTTCAGTAGATTCTGGTTATTTCTCAAAAACATTCTGAATTTGTTAAGTGTGCCAGGAAAGAAGTTTGGCACAATTCTGAATGAGAGATAACAACGAGCCAAATCTGAAATGTATAATGTAGCTATATTCCAGAAAGAAATAAGCAGCTGAGATTTCTGATCTTCATCAAGACACTGAGAAATGTATAAAAATAAAAGAAAATATATTGTACTTCTCTTGTGTCAAAAAAAGCAAATGATAAAGTGAATAGGCTTGAAAACTAAGCAATGTTTTGCAAAAATGTGGAGTTGAAGATCAGTTGCTAGATACATAAATATTGATATATAATGGAAGTAAAACATATACGATAATAGAATGTTTAGTGAAAAGTTCAGTAATGACCAAGAAGATAGATTTCAGATGGTAATTCAGAGGATTTTTTTTCAGATGATTCAGATGATAATTTTTAATGCACTATATGCAATGTAAACCAATTGTTTGTGATGATATTAGAAATGCATCTGTTGAAGATGTGAATACATATTGCAATTAGGGCTAAAAACATGAATGAATTGCAGCAAATTAATTGCCCAGGGGTGGGCATTTAATTTCCCCAAGGGGCCACATTACAAACTGGGATTGTTGTGAAAGGCAGCCATCACCCAGCCGCCAGCATCCTGGCCCAGATGCTGCCACTGCCCAATCCCTGACCCTGAAGTTGTACCACCACCCCCCGCCACTTATGCCAACATTGTGTCAAAGCCCCATTCCTATCCCCCCCACAGTCCGCACCACTGGCAATGCCTTGCCCTCTGCCACAAGCTGGACTGGAACTGCCTGTCAGTTGCTGTGGCCCATGGGCCATAAAATGCCCAGGTCTATGTTAGACTATATGATATAAAGAGCAGTGTGGATCTGGTGGTTAACATCAAACACCAAGAAGGTTGTGTTTGATATGAAAAACAGAGGAATGATTGCAAATGCATAACTGATGAAAAACTAGAATAAATAGATGAATTGATATTCTTTGGTTGAATGTTTGCTAACAATAGGAAAATGGAGACAGAAATTTTAAGATGTGCAGATGCATGCAAAAATGTAACGGATGGTATTTAGTTTATTGCAAGAAATATTTCTACAATTGGAATATCTGTGGAGATCTAATAGTAGCAGTTCCGCTGCTTGGAATGCAGCTCGGATGTAGCAAGTAATATTGTTACATATGCAAATGAGGCAGCCATGCAAGAGAACCACATTAGTTTAAAAACAAATGGACACTCTTAAAGAATTTGATTCAGGTCAGAAAAATATGGTACATGAACCAGTTCTTAACCTAACAAAGGCATTTTTGCCTCCACATAAAACTTGTACTGATAAAAAATTTGTGAAAGTGATGAATGAGAAAGATGAAGGTTTTTGTTTGTTTGAGACAGGTGCTTCCAAGAATAACTGATGCCAAGATTAAGGAAGGCCTTTTGGTCCACAGATTAGATATGTCATCAATGACAAGTGGTTTGAGGGTCCATTAGTGGAGCCAGAGAAATCTGCCTGGAAAGCAATTCAGGAATGTTGTTGACAAACTTTTTACATCATGCAAGATCATGAAGTGCAATCTGTCACTGAAGATTCATTTTCAGCATTCACACTTGGATTTCTTTCCCAATAATCTAGATGCAATCAGTGAGCAAAAAGTTTCACCAGGATATTGCCAGAATGGAAAAACAATAAAGGAACAACTGGAATCCATCAAAACTGACTGACTGTAGTTGGATATAGCAGCAAGCTGCATCAGACACCAAATACAAACTAAATTCAGCAACAAAACACTTTCAGTTCTGTTAAATTCATGCAACATTTTGAAAACTTTATGCAATTACATAAATTATATACCCCTTAAAAGTTAATTTCATAGTTCTCAGAATACCTATGTGACACAGACATTCTGAAATTAAACTTGTGTTCAAGTTGAAAGGATCTATCACACTCACCAAATGTCTTTGAGAAAGAAAAACTATTGAAAAAAATTGTTGTCCTATGTAACTAAATCAATGCATCCAAATGTATGTAATTCTTGGGATCATTTTTGAAAAACAGGCTCCATATCTTTTGGTAAAATTATGTTTCACATATAAATTTATATGTAATACAACTTTATAAATTTGTTCTCGACTACAATACATTTTACAGAAGTGTGTTTTTTTTTACTGAAATGAACATACCTGTTTTTCTTTGAGCTCTCATCCTTTCCTCTCTTTACTCCAAATATTCTTGTAATGAGGGTGCTAAAGAGAAGCGTAGATGAATTTCTCACCTAATATATTAAACAACACAGCAAATATTAAGTTATTTGTCTTCAGTTTCCAAAATGATTGTTTATTTATTAAATTTATATGCCACTCCATCTTATCCTGAAAATCGACCCAAATGAGGGGTCAAGCATGTTACTTTGTGCTCACGATAGTCCAGCCCTCCTTGAATGCCATTATCAACTGCCAATTTGCCTTGAACGTTAACAGTTCAGATTTTTATAGTGAGCTAGCATAAATTTGTACTCTTTTGAACAACCTTGGTTCCTGATTTCTTGCACCTGACCTTTTTGATAAACAAGCCAATGCAGTAAGGATTCCCTGCTTTCTTCCTACCCTTAATAGTATATTTTGAGAAACAATGAGGAAGAAACCCCCGTCCCCTACACATTTTTATGAATATCATCATCCAGATTCCTAGAAGATGGATATCTAGAAACCAAGGGAGATGGATTTTATCCCCATTTTTATTAGAATCAACATGTAGAAAAAATAATATCATGTTGAATATATACTTATATTACAATTCAAGATGCAATTTGCAGATCCCAAGTGGGGGAAGGGGGATTACTTAATCTGGACCAGCTGTCATGGCATATCCTATGATTCTCCTATCTTTGGGTATTATTCTTTAAATGCATACCAGATTTTAGGGATACAGTGTCCTGGTCTTCTGCAAAGGAGTTAAGATGTGGCCTTGCATGGGAGGCACAAAGAACCACACAACTATGGGGCTGGCTGACCTCATGAGAAACCCTCCAACTGTATTAATTAAACGCCAATTTTGAATTTGTTTACCTTTTTGAATTTTATGTTACAATTTTATCTAAATTTAATTGTGTAAAGATTTATTGAATTAGTGGTTTAATCTTTTCTTAAATTTTGTACTTTGTGTTTTTTAATTTGTTGCTAGCCACCCTTAGTCCTTTGGGAGAAGGGCGGCATACAAGTTTCAATAAATCTTAATCTTAAATCTTAAATTGTTCAATCTAAATTAATTTTAATATTTTAATCTTAATTTTATATATTGATTATACTTTACATCGACCAGAGCCTAGTTCAGAAATGATTGATTGATTGATTGATTGATTGATCAATTCCTTAATTAATGAGGGGGGGAGGAAAGAAGGGAGAAAGGAGCCTAATAAGAATAGTATACAATTTTTTGTCCTGTGGGTTGTGGGTTCTTAGCTATCTAAAGATATTTCCTGTTGTCTCATTTCTTTACTTACTACACTGGATTTTGTAATATTTGGAACATGGAATTTTTACCACAAAATATAATATTTTATATGGAAATAAATACAATATTTATATTTCACACTAGGGTTTTTATTACAATTTAAGTGTTCTAACTTTATCTGTACTTTATAATACATCTAGAAATATCTCTTCTCTCAGTTTGCTCATTACAACTCATTGTGAATAATAGAGATTAAATCTTTATAAAAGGGAATTGAGGTTTTTACATCGAAGCGCATATGCAATCCAGAATCACAAGCTTTTCTTTCTCTGTAGTTAAAAGATCAAAGTTTTGGGACCATCAAAAAAAGAAATTCTGTTTCTGATGCCCTGGAATGGTCCTCTGGCCTCTAATGTGTCATGAAGGTTTCAGATAAATTAATTTGTAAAAGTTCCTTTAAACCCTGTGGATTTTTTTGTTTTGTTTAATCCTAAATAAAATGGGAAAAATGCATCAATTCAGTTGAATGCTCAGGAGATAACTAAGGAAAATGTCAAGGCACTGATTAATCAAAGCAACTTGGGAGAAAAAATATGGATTTTTTCCATTTAAATAGCAGATCAAAGCAGTAAAAGTCATGATCTCATTTCATTTTTACTCAAATAAAATTCCATTGAATAAGAACTTATCAGAATCTAAAAACCTTTTTAATAATGCTACAAACATTTGGGGCAATGACAAAAGAAATCATATACTAAACATTTTATGTTCATAGTAAAGTACAATTAACTGATATTAGATCTGGATATTCAAATTTCCTCACTACTATCGGCCAAATTGATAAATATATAGCACAAAAAATAAAACTATATGTTGCATTTATTTACCTTTGGGTCTGTTAATTCAGCAATATTTGATTACAATAAAATTCTAATATGCATGCAAGATTTTCATGAAATGTTTTTTATCTGTCAATATCCCAGTTACTTGTAGTATCAATCAATATCTGATGTACTGCAAATGATACTGTTTTAGATGTGACAAGAAAGCCATATTCTGTATCTCAAGAATGTGAAAGATGACTTAATTGCTTAATACTGGTAATGTGATTCTTTTCCCCCCTCAATCAGATTGGCATGAGTAGTTTATAACTGGCCTTGGATAATTACTGTGAAGGTAAGTAACTAAATATGAAAACTATATCTTACAAAGTTACAAACTAAAGATAAAGGGGCAACTGACTCATTCATTGAACAAATGCCAACCTATTGTTATCTATGTGTATTATTTGCCTCATCTGGCACTCAATTCGCTCAATATAAAACTTTGAAGGTAAATGATGTCATCATGAAGGAGGTATCAAATATTCAATAATTGAAGTAAGATTGGTATAGCACTAAAAGCTAGGATATGCATCTCTCATTGACAAGGACTCCCCTTGAAATAAATAGTTAAGACCAATTCTAATACACTGTCTTCTTCTCTCTATTCTGAAATAGGCATACTTCTAATCAAATCAAGTTTCTTTATTCGAACCAAGTAACAGAACTGTCTTCAAATATGAAGGACAAATGCAAGAGGAGTACATGTTTCAACGTCTGGGCCCTCAGAATTTGTTTGTTTTTATTAGCATTTTTTTTTTCATTTTAAATCATTTTACAGAAAAAAAACCAATTATATAAAATCCAGGTATATGATACAAAGTGGCCTATAGTATCTAATGAAAAGACTGCTATATGGCAATAGTGCAATGCAAAACAAATTTGAAGGTAAAAATTATTTGAAAAGTATTCATCCCTTTACAGGAATTTCTTGATATAATTAAGAAGTCAGCAAGTGCCTTCAACTCTACAAGATGTATAAGTTATTTGTAATCTGTCAATGCCCCTATGGTTAAGACTGCTGAAGAGGATATTGCTCATTACTTGTTATTTTCTAAAAATTTGTCCAGCAGTTCATATAAAATATTTAATCTCAATCCTCCTGAAAATAAATACTGGATTGATTTCAGAAATTTCACTTCTTTGCTCTAATAGTAAAACAATAGAAATATGTCTTTGCTCTAATAGTAAGACAATCCTTATGGCTGTGGAAAGGCTTCCTTGGGCAGATGTTCAAAGAAGGGGCATTTTTTGTTTAATGCTTATAACCGAATATATTTTATGTTTAGAACAGTCTCTGACTCTTTTGTCAGATTTCTTATTTGACTGGTGAGGGGGAGGGGTTTGTCTGTGTGTAAAGTTTACGCACATAAACCGCTTAGCTGTAATTTCAGTTATATGCATTTTCATCTTATTAATGGATTAAGGTAAAGCACAACATTTACGACTACATTTTAATAACTCCATAAAATATTTTGACGTACTAATCCACCATATTCCCATCTGTTTTTAATATAATGTTGACATTAGATGCCTGATGCTTTCAACAACCTATATTGCAAAATAGTCCCATATGTAAATTGCAGAATAAAGACTGTGAATAAGATAGTTTAAAAATATAAATAATGTGATCTTATTTAGACCATATATCAGTGGTTCTCAACCTGTGGGTCGGGACTCTTTTGGGGGTCAAATGACCCTTTCCCAGGGGGTCACCTAAGACTATTGGAAAACACATATTTCAATACAAATACAGGTGTATGTGAAAATAATTCCATGGTTGCGGGTCACCACAACATGAGGAACTGTATTAAAGGGTCACAGCATTAGGAAGGTTGAGAACCACTGCCATATATGAAAACATCTGATCATGTAGTCTCCATGTTGAGCCATAGTGGTGCAGTGGTTAGAATGCAGTATTGCAGGCTAATTCTCCTGACTGCCAGCAGTTTGATCCCCACAGGTTTAAGACTGACTCAGCCTTCTGTCCTTCCAAGGCTGGTAAGATGAGGACCTAGACTCTTGGGGGCAATATGCTGACTCTGTAAACAGCTTAGAGATGGCTGTAAAGCATTGTGAAGCGGTATACGTCTAAGTAGCTTAGTCTAATAGCTATTGCTATTACTATATGAATACCTGCAAGAACTCATTCTACCCTGCACTTTCAGAGA
This sequence comes from Mimophis mahfalensis, assembly GCA_032468015.1. Lineage (NCBI taxonomy): Eukaryota > Metazoa > Chordata > Lepidosauria > Squamata > Mimophis > Mimophis mahfalensis. The sequence continues at coordinate 42,040 of JANHFR010005937.1, forward strand.
ACAGCACTCAAATCTACCAAGGAAGAGACTGGATCCCTTTCTCTATAGACACAAAGCTATGTATGGATAGTGTACATAATTCTGTGAATATATAGAATATGTGACATAAGAAATATTTATGGCTTGTGTGCAACTTAACATGATTCCCAAATGCCAGTGAAACCAGTAAAAAAATGCTGTCTTATTTTAGACTAAGAAACTATTACTGGCTACAATTATTCTTTTAAATGGCTAAGCAACGTTTGAAGATATAACAAATAAATTTATAAAAGTAACTGGACTTTTAATTTCAACAAACCATTCTGTGTCATAAGATAATAGATGTCATTTTTTCAGTCAAATAAATGTTTAGCCTTTAGTATAAAAAAATGAAATAAATATCAAACCAAAAGTTAGCAGATATAGCAAGCAATTTTAGTGATTTTACATGTTGTTTCATAGCATGTTTCCTATGCGAGCATGTTAGCTCAACATACCTTCTATCTAATTTATAAAAATAATTTATTTTAAAAAATTAGACATTATGAAGTTAGAGAAAACCATAATCACTATTACCATAATGCTTTCAAACTTAACATGATATAAGTAAAGGATCAACTTACTGCCCAGACAGAAGAAGTAAAACCTAATATTGCCGCTTGCATTCCATCTGCCACATAAGGAATGATATTTTCACCTAAGCGCGTATCCTTGAATAAAGCTCTTAAGATATTTAATGCATGAACCTGGGGGAGAAAGTTAACAAAAGAACTTTAGTTGAAATGTATCACAAAATTATGTATCCCAACTTTTTTTCTCCCCCCCCCCCGCACAAAATACAACTGAGGTACAAA
>JANHFR010005941.1:13128-38989 GCA_032468015.1 Mimophis mahfalensis
CCAGCGTTGCTGGCTGTGGAATTCTGGAAGTTGAAGTCCACGCATCTTCAAACTGCCAAGGTTGAGAAACACTGGCCTAGGTAATCCATAAAATTATTTTCCAAGGGATTAGAAATACCATACTAAGAATTTGTAAGGCATTGCCATACATTGCCCTCTGAAATGAAGAGTCAAATAGAGCTGCTGGTTTATTAAAATTTTCTGTAAATTGGGACAAATATCCTATGTTATTCCATCTACTTGTCATTATAGGATTCCGGCGCACAATTGTTTTAAATAAATTCTGCTGCAACATCATACCCTAACCTTTTACCCCAAGTATAACCCCGATACATACATCATGTTGCATATCTTTTATTTGCCACCACTCCTTAGATCTCTTTATTGAATTTTGCAGCCCAGCTTATGTAAACATGGCAGAAAGCCATGACAATCTTCTAACAAATTATTCACAATGTTTCATTGCTTGAGGGTATCAAGGAGTGTTAACAGTTAATCTTAGAGGAATCTCTGTAAGAAACAAATTCTTTTTGCGGTTATGTAAGATTGATAATTGTCAACCTTTCCTTGAGCTTTAATGGAATATCCTTCTTTTAATAAAACCAGTCTTTTACTGTTCATTTACTTGAATGAGTGCTACTATAAAGGCACTTCTAAATAATACCTTCTATTGGAAATCAAGATTTTCCTTCATCAACAACTCCGAATTGCTTTGGAAAATAATTGAATGAACATGGAGGTCAATGAGGCTGATATGATCACACTAATCAGATTGGATTACTCATCTTTATATGGTTCACAAATCATCACTGAACTGCAAATATAACGTTGATGTTCATTAGTCTGTTACAATCTGTTCTTTGACGTTTTATTTATCGTAACAAAATCCTAAGGTACCTGCAAAGGGAGCCTTGGAACAGAGACATGTAGATATTGCAATCACCTGTGAGAATGAAGACAAAACGTATTTATGGCAAAAGATGCATCTTCCTTACAGGTTGAATAGAGCGTAGCAGTTGCTGTTAACAAGGAAGGCAGGCACCAACTCTTCAAATAATGACATGGTGGAGATAGAAATTACCTCTACTGTGGTTACTGAATACCTGCCATCATCACTACTCTATAAGGCTAGGGTTGACTAGCTTTCTGGGTAACCTTTGGCCAATCACTCTCAGCCTTAGGAAGAAGGCAGTAGAAACTGCTTCAAAAAAAACATTGCCAAGAAAAGTGCAGGGGCTCATCCGAGCAATTGTATTAGCTTTTTCTGTATTTTCTTTCCCTAAAGGGGAATATCATGATGATTATATCTGTATGAGGATCTATAACTATCATTAGAGAATCAAATATCTTCTTCCCTTTCCTTCTTCCCTATCTCCCAGTCTACTTTTTTATTACAGGGAGCTTGGGGATTTTAAACTGATGTTTACGAACTCTATTTTTTTTTCCAGGAGCCTTTCAGGATAGTAGACTAATTAGCTCTGGCTATTTCAGGGAAGTTTTGCTTACTCACAGACATTGTCTGAACCATTGATGTCAAAGACAATCAGGATGATTTTTCTGGTCTGGACATTTATTAAATTCCTGAAATGCGTGCAGTTAAATTACTGAGAATAGCTGAGGTTGGCTGAGTGTAAACTGTCATGAAGAAATGAAAGAGCTCCAACAGGTTGCCTTGATGGCCACTCAGCAGATGAGAAACAATTTTGGAACTTGGTCTGAGGGCAGGCAATACAATGGCACACTTCCTTGATCTGTGGTTCACCTTCTGCCATTGGCCTCTGATGCTGCTTTTGTAGTTTGCCATTTTATGAAGCTATTTGGCAAACTGAGTTGCTGAATCCTACTCAACTACTTGATAGTACCAGCATTAGCTGCAGGGTACTCCATGTTGGATCATTTGACAAAACATTTCCATAATTAGAAATTATTATTAATAATTTAAAAAAAAGGGGGGGGGCAGAGGAACAGCTTTGGTTTTGGATCTGTGTACTGCAGCCAGAAGTACTTTTCTTTCTTCCTTTTTGTTAAATCCCTGTGAGATAAACGTCATAATTACACCAAAGAATATTATTGATAATACTGCCTTGGATAAAGTGCTCTTACAGCTTACTTCAGCTTTGTTGTACTGCAGTTTTTGATATAATCAGCTTGTTCTTAGCACGATAAACACAGTAAAGCAAAGTTTGTCCCCATGGCTATTTTCATCTCTGGTTATTGTTTTACATGGAGTCTTAAGCAGAATGTACATATTTGCAGTTCTGGCCACTACAAGTCAAATTTTATAGTGAAAATTACAGCAATTCACTCTTTTTATACAGGATGCTATCTCCCATTTGTTTTCCTGCAGTATTGGACATCTTGAACTTTAATTCTGTGTCTGAGATAATGTTCCTTTTGTGATACAAGCATGAAATATGATACCCAATACAACACATCATTTTCGTAAATAAAAATAAAAATCAATGATGCTGGTTTAAAATCAAGTTTTAGAATAAAATCTCCTAGCTTCAATTAGTGCGTGTGTGTGTGTGTGTGTGTGTGTGTGTGTGTGTGTAAAACACATACTGATCACCTGGCAGCTATGTACATCTGGTGTCCCGCCTCAAGCTGGAGCTCATCAGGTGTGCATAGCCACAGATCAAGGCCTCTACTGGGAATTGGACTCGTAGACCATTCCATTTTACATATAGTACTTTAGCTTGATACATTAGCAAAGTCCTGGTGCTCAGCGGTGTTTCAGGAAGGGATATGCAGAGGCTATCTTTAGAATGACAAAATGAGGGAATGACGTAACATTCATAGCTCTCTGCCCGATTGCTTAAGAAAAGGAAGGTGGACTGTATATACCATTCTAAAGATAGCAGCACTCTGATTCCAGTCATGTAAGGAAGCATGCAGTCTTCTATCAGCTTCATCTTAGAACAGTCCTCTAGCTACTATCAGAATTATCAGAATAATTGCAAATTGAGTCTAGTGATATCGATCCTAATGATCTCGTGAAAGATGTTTTATCTTGCTTCATTTTTTCAAATACTTGGTCTTGAAACATATATATTTAATAGCTAAATAAATAGCCTCGATTTCATGTTTCTTTCTTAACTGGATATTTTGAACATTTTATTTTTCTTTACCTGACATCTAAATAAGTATCACATATAATGCTGGAGTCTGAGTGTGTGTTTACGTGGACATGCTTATTTTGGAATATGACTTGATCAATTTTGTGTAAAGCCTGCCTTGATTGTGTTATCAAGTACCTCAACTTAAATCATAAGCATGAATAAGTTATTTTTGTACAAGTCAGTTGGTTTCCTTCAATCACACATTTTGGGTCCCTTCTAGTGTGTCTCCTTTAACTGGATTAGTTAGTGCTGTTTGCTGTTGCTTAGAAAGTTAAAGGCAAAGCTGGAAAACGCTCTTCTTTTTTCAGCTCCAGACAAAGTTTCTACTGGCACAATCATGTGATAGGCCGCAAATCTGTGGTATCATGATCAGTGCTCTGGATTGTGTTTAAAATAGTTTAATTGAGTTAAGAATACTTCAGTTAAAGATCTGGAAAGACAGAGACATGGAGTACCTTGTTCAAAACAAGAACTTCTACCAATTGTAAAAAATACCATTTGTGTACCCATTAAAAAAAATAATAGAGAATTCCTCAAAACAAGCAACCTAGATAAATATGTGGTGGTCACATCATGGCAAAATGCTGTAATTTGTTTTCAGTCATGTTCTAAACTTCAGAATTATTAAATAGGGGATATTTGTGGTCTCTGTTTCAAAAGTGCTTTGATATATCGCATAATCAGATTGCTCCTCACTATGTGGAGCTTCCCAGAGCTAACGTTACATTATATGGAGAGGGGTTAGTAAGTGGATGAGCCGTCTTCCAGTGTGACAGCTGACAACCAGCAGCAGGAGAAAGGGTCTCCCCTTCTCCCTGCTGCCTTTTCCAAATTTGTGCAGCTTTCCTTTGCTGCTACCAGCCCCGAAGAGGCTGGTGGAGTAGGGGGGATAAAGCAGATCTTTCAAAACGAGGTGTGGTTGTTGGGGAAGATCTAACAGGGTCCCCCCCGGGTGCTGAACTCAGAAGAGGGCACCAGGAATGGCTGCCCAGAGTCGCAGTTTTGCACCTATTGAGGAAGCAAATGAGGCAGTTTGACAGCTGAAGAGCAAATACACATATTTACTTCCAGAGAGAATTTGGCTCCCACAAGAGAGGAGGAGGAAGAAAAGGGAATGCCAAGTGAATCGGAGCTGTGACAGCTCTAGGTCAGCAGCAAGAAACGATTGGAGGGCAGAGAATAGATTCCGTCGGAGAGGAGAGATGAGAGGTGAGTGATCAGGGGTGAGTGGAAGTAATGTATTTAGAACTTATGGAACTGTGAGAGGAAGGAGGGGAGAACAAGGAGGATCAAAATTACTTTTAACACCTTAACGGACAGATTACTCCTCACTATGTGGAGCTTCCCAGAGCTAATGTTACATTATATGGAGAGGGGTTAGTAAGTAGATGAGGAGGGAATGGAAACAAAATAAAGCTAGTAATGGACTGGTAGACAGATAGTTTCATACCTACTCCAAAATAGATAAGTGAATTCCATCTCTCTCTCTATAAAAATGGATGTGTGTGTGTGTGTGTGTGTGTGTGTGTGTGTGCGTGTTCTAGCATAACTCTGGAATGGCTTGACCAATTTCAACCAATCTTGGTACACAGATGACTTACACTCTGGGAACAAACACTTTGGGGGTAAGACACCCCTAACTCCCATCGGGGGCTCTCTATGCCTTAAAAATAGTGCTGAGAACTTCACAGTACTCCACAAGGGGGCGATGCTGCATGAGAGAGCAGTGTGAGGCCCATAGAGCTACTACATCTAGAGCTAGGCCCGACTACAGGATTTTCCTGTCTAATAGAGCATGCTGATAAATAAGTACCCAGGCAAAGCCGGGTCATTGGCTTGTCTTCTATAAAAGTATCTTTGTCACAATAATGCTGCCCACTAGCATGTTTTATGAAGGTCTTTGGTGTTTTCTTGCAGATGTTTCATTAAGTACCATCATCGGTGCAAACAACCCAGCTGAGAGCACCAAGGAGCCCTCATTTCAACCCTGAGCTACAAACATTCTCCTTTATTAGTATGTTTTCTATTGTGCATGAAGGATCTTCACTTTTTCTTTCCAATGCTCATCCAAAAATAGTGGGACGTGTCCTTGTGTATCTTACTGGATGCCAAAATCCATTCTGTATCACCAACATTTTCACCTCTCAAGCTCTGAGAAGCAGCCTGAAGGCAAACAGCTACTATTTTCACTTCTGCTGATCTTAAATGCTGAGAACTGTCCTGCCACTAGCTGCTGTATATCCTGTAGCAACGAAAAACACCTCATCCACACTTCAAGCAGAAGGGGAAGGAAGATGTCATGGAGATGACCTTGGAGAAGTCATCCAGAAGCCGTTAAGACCGCAAAATTTTCGTCACTATAGCCTATCTCAATAAAGTATAGTTTTAATCTTCCAGCATGATCAATTTCCCTCATCTGATCTCCTTCTGTGCGAACGAACAGAAAGAACGAAAAATAAAGTACTAGAAGCCCAATAGATTTGCACGATTGTCTCTTCTCACACTGAAGAAAGGTCAAAATGATCAATTCTAATTCAATTAGTTTTGTCCAGGTGTTGAGTAAGGAAACTCCGAAACAGTCAAATTAGCATTTTTCCTAGTAAGACCTGAAGCCAAGTTATCAGGGAAGGGAGAGACAAATATTCCTACCATGGGGAAACAGAGGCAGAGCAGCTAAACACCCCCCCCCCAAAAAAACCCATACCCATCCACCCAAAACATGGTTCTCAAATGGTTTCAACTATACTGCATCAGAAATATTATTATTACATATTTTAGTCCATGCTCCAACACTGTTCGTATTATAGAACTGGAGAAGTCTAGAGCTGTTAAACTGGCACAGAATCTTTATGTGAGAAAGGCCTAAAATTTAAGTTCACAAAAGCACAATGTGCAACTTTATTGTGCCTTTTATTTTGCCTTCATTGTAAATCACACCTGTATCCCTGAAGCCAGCAGAAAGACACACACACACCCCTCCACCCAGGGCAACTGAAACCAAAACCTTACTTCTTCTGGTGAGAGGTGGTCCTTCGAGTGCAAAATACAGCAACAATCACTACAACCACAATGGTGATCACTCCCACCGACACAATTATGATCAGGAGCATATTGTATTCTAATGGGGAGGGGCTGCCATGAGGGCTGTTGCTTCCTAAGAAAGAACACAGAAATGATCCAAAATGATTTCAGAGCTGTCATTTGAATTGGAATGAAAAAAGTGAAAATTATTGCTTAAGCGAAATAAAAATCCATGTTATGCAAGAGATACAGCCTGCCTTGTTGGGAATTTCAACTGAGTTTTTCTCTGAGAAGCCTTTGACATTGACCTGAGAAACACATGATATCTTTTTGGGGAATTGTAACATGAATTATTGCAAGCTCGTAGCTCTCAACAGAGAAGGTACTTACCACTGATGGGTGTTTTATAATCTGTTCCAACATCCGATAGTCGATTTCCTTTTCCTGCAGATCCCAATGCTGGAAAATAAAATTTTAAGTGTGTTAAGGGTTTTGACTATCTCATCTTGTTCACTTTTTAAAAATTAACACATTTTTCTTTTGGTTTTACACAGATCACAGATGGGCAATTTGTGGCTCCCCAGCCCCCAAATATTTTAGTGGAAAATTATCACTTTTTTTCCCCCAAAAGTAAAAGGTAGGAATGGCAACACAAGGGTTCTAATAGGCCAACCACCCACATCTTCAATAAAAGAGCCCTTCCTTTCAAAAACAGTGATCCTAAATTGTGCCAGAGAACTTACGACTATTTTGCTGAAGAATTTTAGTGGAAATTTTTTTTACTTTTGCAGGGGAGGGAGTTAAAAGAGGAAATAGGAACAGTTTTGATTCTCATAATACTTTAGTTTCAATCCTCGCTACTCTAAAAAAACCAACAACAACCCACTTCTAAAATACATCTTAAAGCGTTAGTTAATTGCACTCCTTTTTGTGGTCTCACCAAATAACAGGATAGTCTCTGAAGCCCCCTAAGAGGCTGAGTTTTTGTCTGACCTCCAAGACAGATGCATTCTCCAAGTACGCCCACATACAGACATACACAGGGACCCAGAAAGAGACTGCAGACTATATTTTAAAATGTCAAACTGATTATATTAATAGCTAGAATATACCTCTGTAATCGCAGATATGCAAACCATAATGTAGTAGCCTAAATCTTTTCTGATAAGAAGACAAAATGTAATTTTCTATCCATGGGAAATTTTGTGGGGGGTTTTTTCTTTCTAATTCCGTCCCCCATTTCTGAACAGCTGGAGCCTAATGCTTATCTTAACAACAGCTCATACTCAATCACTGATATGGCAGGTATTTTCAAGATGTATTAAATCCGGAAGGGAAGTGGGCACATTATGATTATCCCCCTGCTTAATCCTTTCTAACAAAGCCCAGATCACATGTAGGAATCTCTACAACCGATGTAACATTCAGTTCTTGACAAATTCCAGTTGATGGATGTTCCCCGTCCATTGGGGGCTGATAAGAGGTAAATGCAGTGAGAGAGTCACTTCAAAGAGGGTGCAAGGCTGGATTAATGCAATCATTCTTTGCCACCACTGGGCTTTACTCTTCTCCTTGCTTTCATTTATTTAAAGCTACTATTGTATGTTGATGTCGGTTTCTGATGACTGTATACAAACATCCTTATTTATTTATATGTAAATCATGTTTGCAACATATTGTCAGGCCTTCTAAGAAATAAAGGTATACTGTACTATAAAAGTAAAAAGATTTAAAAAGTCAAAATCCTACCCATTAAATGGACTATTTTCATTTTGTACTGGCATACAGAGAATTTAAAAGTCATTGTGCAGTTTTAATTTTCAACAATTTAGCTTCTAGATTTAAAAAAACCCTGCATATGTTCCAAATATGCTGTTCATCAAAAGAAGCCATGGATTTTTATACTTTAAAATTTCACAAGACCACTGTCATTTAATAACGCAAGAAGAACAGTAATACTCAGAAAAGACAGCACGACACATAAAGCACATCTATTGGTTTACCTTGATCATTAGACATTTTATCTGATGATTCCGCTACCAAGGGAAGCAGAGGGGAAAAAACACACAAGAGACCAAAATTCACTGAATAATGTCTGAAAACGGGAAAGGAAACTCATACTGGACACTACGAAACTCAAATGGACCCAACTAGAGCGTCCTCAACTACTGACTTGGTCATTTAGTGACCGTTCAAAATTCTGATGGGCCTCCCTGGAATAGCCAAAGCTGTGATAGCTACGTGATCAGATTTTCCAACAGTTTTGTTAAAAACTGGCTTTTGTTAATGACTTCTGTAAAAAAAAAAGGTTGTAAAATCAGATGGGTCACAGTGGTTGAGACAATCTATAATCAGCACTACAATGGGCAGGCTCCTTGACGGTTGTAACTTAGAGTTTATTGGACTTGTATGCTGCCCTTCTCCTGAAGGACTCAGGGCGGCTCACAGCATAAAAAACATGCAACTACAAAACTTAAAAACTATTAAAACTAGAAAACGCAATAAATCCATAAAAATAAATTGACAGTTAAAATTTAAAGCTAAAACATCAATTAAAATTCAAATCTCAAGTTAAAATTAATCTACACTGGCTTGCTAAAAAAAGCCATGTCTTCAGGGCACGGCGGAAGGAATGAAGGTCAGGAATAATCCGCAGCTCCAGGAAAAGGTCATTCCAAAGAGTAGGGGCTCCCACAGGGGGCTCCCCCTGGAGAGTCGCTCTCCCCCTGGCGGTCGCCAGCCGACATTGTCTAGTCAACGGCACCCTGAGGAGTCTGACCCTGTGGGAGCATACCGGGTGATGGGAGGCTATCGGTGGCAGTAGGTGGTCTCGCAAATATCCTGGACTATCTTGAGGACTATCTGGACTATCACTGGCAAAGTAGATGAGAACCTTGTGCCTAGTGACACAAACCTTTGCAAGGCCAGAAGAGCTTCTCAAACATTTGCCTGAGAAGCAGCCAATTTGCATGCTTTCCTCAAAAACAAGGAAGGAAAAGAAGGGTGGGGAAGAAAGAAAAATGGGAGAGATGGTAGAACCCATCTCTCAGAGAGACAAGGTTGCCCACCCCTGGGCTAAAGCTTTTCGGAAAGCATTAGCTGCTCTTCAGATCAGCCAGGATATTATGCACACCAGAGAAACTTATTTCCCAACAAAAAACATTCTAGGCCACTGTGTTGCGCAAGTTCAGATAATCAGTAGTTCTTCTAATGAGGACAATGCCTGATAAACAATCTGCTAACAAAAAAAACCCATGCAAAATATTGCTTATAACAAAAATACCCTTTACGTTTATTGCTTATTGGTTTTCACCACAAAGATATGACCAGAAAAATTACTATCTGCTTTTCCTTTATTGCAAATGTTTTAACTACTGTTCGTTTCCATCCACCTGGCTCATGGCAAAGTAAAGCCAAAATCCCAGATAGAAAATTACTTTAAAGAAAAAAAATGTTTTACAACTTCCAGCACCAAGTGAAACCCTTTCCCTCATCAGCTGAGTGTCTCATATATTAAATTGGAAAAATAAAGCATTCCTTTGCAACTTACCTTTAGGTGTCCTGAACTGTACGGCCTCCGACATGGGACCCATGCCTTTGGAGTTCCGGGCTTGGATCTTGAAAAAATACGCTGTGTCAAGGGTCAGCTCTTGAATCTGGTGGGTCAGTCTATTGCCTACTACTGGTTCAATGACCCAGTCGTGTATTTCAACATTGACATCGGTGCTGTAGTAAATTATGTATCCTGCATAATGAAAATAAGAGGGTTCGCGAATTATGAAGGAATGTTTCCCAGCTCTGAAAAATTCACATGTCTCAAGTTTTCTTGCAATCTCTTCTGTTAAAGGCACACATCTTTTGAATAATTGTCATTGGGAAAGTGTGTGTGTGTGTGTGTGTGTGAAATGAGGGTGAGACCATCCCTCCCCATCCATTGATTTTCTTTTAGCCCAGATGTCAACTGCATGTACGCCTTCTTCCAGATGTTGCTTACACCGGCAAATTTTGAGTGTGTAAGAGTTTGTAAACATATGTAGTAAGGTTGTATCGTACTTCTGATTCAATTCCCCAAAGCGGTTCACAGCACCCAAGGGCACAAATACAGCATCTCTTTGCAACTCTGTCAAGTAGCTTTTTCTCTTCCTACACTGGGCAGCTGCTCTCCACAGCTGTTGTACAACTGCCTGGTGTAATGGGAAGCTACTTAAGAAGTTGGAGACAAGCACTACAAATGTAAGTTCTCTTACATCTTCTGAAGTATCTTTCTGAAATGAAATCCAAGGCATTTGCACAAGCAAGTGGCAAATGCATACCCACTGCTGTATTTGTTGTGCATCCACTGAATCATCCCTCTTGCCACAAAAAATATTACATAACTACGATCAATAAAAAGCTGTATTCAATGTAATTAATATCTTTCTTCTCATTTGCTTGTAACCATGTCATCACAGTATTTTATCCAAAAGACATTTCACCTGTAATTTTGCCATTGGCTTCAGATGGAGGTTGCCAGTTGACTATTATAGTTCTGGGCTTTCCTTCTTTGCTGACCACTGTTACATCTTTTGGTGGAGAAGTTGGAACTGCAAGAAAATTTAAATTAAACTGACACCGATCTTTATACTTCAGTGCATTTTCTATAAAAAAGTTAAAGCAAAGGAAGTAACAACATAATCTTGTAAAAAAGGTAGCACATATGACAAATACCTTGCTCAAAAGTAGTGCCATGTGCTGTCATGCTCCAGGTGCTTGATCTTCGGCCTTTAGTCACCATGACAGAGAATTCATATAATGTGTTTGGTTTTAAGCCAGTGACCAAGAAGCTTAAGGTAGTTGTATTTGCTGTCTATGAAGATCAGAAAATAAAAACGTAAATATTTTGTTCTTATTCCTCTCTCTTGCTCACTCATGGAAACACACATCGAAGCTGTTTTTTAATAGCAGAAGGTTTGGACAAAATTCCTGTAAATCTACGCTTTTTCTCACCTTGTACTTTGTGTTTGCAGGAATGTTGGTCTTCCAGCGGACTGTGTAGTAACGGGCATCCGAAACTTTCTGGTTCTTTGGCAGAGAGTTGTCTGCCCAGGTGATACGAATGGTGTCATGGCTCAGGATGGAAGCCTGAACTCCCACGGGTGGCATCATGGGGGAGGGGTCTGGCACTGGAGTGTATGGAGCATTAACAACAAACAAATCAACTTCAGAAGTGTCTAAAGAATTGATGGGTAAAAATGTGGGGTATTGCAATAAAAAAGAAAGGTGGCGTTATACGTGAGTAGAAACAAAAGGGTGGAATGCAGGGCAATACAATGAAATGAGAGGTGAGGAGTGGAGTGGAGAAAAAGAGAGAAAAGCCAGAGTTAATAGGCAACATGGCACCAGCAAAACAAGTTCTCAGTGATTATTTTGCTTCCTTTTTAAAAAACCAAGGCATCAGCAGATTCTACAGGATTTAGCATTTAAGTAGGTTATTGAAGATAACGAGGACAATGACTTTCAAATCTTCAGTATTCATTGGAAAAAGTTTACTCATTAGGATATACAGTATTATAGTTGCATTAAAACATTAAAAAATTTTTAAAAAATTTTTTTTATCCCATTTATATGCCACCCTTCTCCGGAGACTCAGGGCGGCTTACAATCTGTTAAGCACAAATCAATGTGCTTAGCAATTTATGCCAACTGAAAAATCAAGGTAGAATTAGCCTCCAACAGAGACAGTGACACAGAAGTACGGTGTTAATGCTTAGTATTAAAAGGAAAGTGTGTATCTGCAAGCTGAAAAACATTCGGAAAATATCTTTATAAGAACAACTAAGATCTAGCAAAAAAAAAAAAAAAAAAACCACCAAAAACCCAGCCCAACAATAAAATACCAAATCAGTGTTTTCTTTCAAACTACTTCTTTTTCAAAGCACCAGAAGGCAAGACAAGAAACAGAGGATGAAAACTAACCAAGGAGAAAAGCAACTCGGAATTAAGGAGAAATTTCTTGACAGTAAGAACAATCAGCCAGTGGAACGGCATGATTTCAGAAGTTGTGGGTGCTTCACCTCTTTAAGAAGAGATTGGACAACCATTTATCTCAAACTGTATAGGGACTCCTGCTTGAATTTTTTTTTTTTAATCTAACTGGTCATTTAGTTGAAAGAGTGATAAAAACACACAGTAGTGAAGAACATATCATGCTGTTGACTGCCATGTATCTATACCAACATGCTTACAATTATAATACTGTACATTGGATAGCTCAGCAAACAAATTTAAGGATGTAATAATCCATGCCATGGCCAATGTCCCGAACTGACAGCAGGGGTCATAAAGGAAATCAGGAAACTGCTGATCCAGATTTCAAAGTCATTGTTCAGAAGACAGTTCAGCAAATTATCTCTGAACACGGAACAAAGAAACAAGCCACCAGCAAAGTAGAGTTTGTACACCGATATATTTTTTGGGCTAAACCTTCTAGGCTATCCCATCTTTACCTGTATAGGGTCTAGTCACTGCACTCTCGTAAAGAGGGATTCCTTCACCAACGTTGTTATATGCTTTCAAAGTTATAACATAATGGGAACTGGGATCTGGAAAAAAAAATCTGTATTAGTATGTATTAAACACAAGTTCCTTTAGCGCTACAGAAACATCTGTTTTCAGACATAGTTCAAGATACATATAAAATATCCTTAGCTTTATCATATTAACTCAGGCACCACAACAAGAATGAAAGAAACTTAACATCCATTTTGCTATTATTTCCAAACATCTTGGCATCTAGAGTGAATATAGAGGTAAGACACTTTTAATACCAAATGAGGACATAAAAGGCAAGCATTTTGATCAGCACTGATTTTATATTTTATATAGATGAGCCACGGTGGCACAGTGATTAAGAGTGCAGTACTGCAGGCTAATTCTGTTGCCTGCTGGCTGCCTGCAATTTGGCAGTTCAAATCCCACCAGGCTCAAGGTTGACTCAACCTTTCATCCTTCCAAGCTGCGTAAAATGAGGAGCCAAATTGTTGGAAGCAATTTGCTGACTCTATAAACTACTTAGAGACAGCTGTAAAGCACTGTGAAGTGGGATATTAGTCCAAGTGCTATTGCTATATTGTTACTTAGCAAAGTATCAGATTAAAATCTTGTGTAATTACCCAAATTTTCAATTGTGTAGTATCGTTGCTTATAATCCACCTTGATGGTCTGAGCGTGGGGACTGCCTACGCCATACCCTATGGCATAGCCTCTGACCACAACGTTCTGGTTTTCCGGTGGGGTCCAGCTGACAACAATACTGGTTACAAGTGGACGGACGTGCAACGAACTTGGCACTTCTGGAACACGAGTTTCTACACAGAAGAGAACTTATTTAAATACATTAACACAACAAATAATAAACCTAAAAGACTTTTAAGCGATGTCATTGAGTTATTTAGATGATTATATCTGCATAGAGTCACCTTATTGGGGAGATTGGTGGCACAAAACTTTAATAAGTGAATAAAAAATAAAATAGTTTCTCAGCCTTATAAAGTGGACCAGACTAAGAAGCCAGGGCTAATGTCAGGGCTACTTTTTCTGCAGCAGTTACAGTAGCAGAATCTTGTATGTCTGAGTGTACCTCCACCCTCCATCCTTCGACAAAGGAATGAAAAGATTTCTGTACTTTATCATGAAGCTTTTACGTTCGTAACACATGTACTCTTGTTAAAATCTTGGTGCCCATACCATCAAGGTCACTCTCAAATGTTTCCGCCGATATCCAATCCGTAGCTGTTCCTGTGCCATTGACTGTTAAGGCAGCCACTCGGAAGCTGTACTCAGTCCCTCGTTCCAAACCTAGTATAAAAGACAACATACTGAAATACGGTATTCAATATTCATTGGAAGCAAGCTTCCTGCTTCTAATTAGTATAGCAATAGTCCCATTATCTTGTTCCTTCAAAGTGCCCCAATGAATATCTTCGAAAGATTATTATTTCGAAGTTATAATCTGAGTCACAGCTGACACAGATCTGGTTAAACAAATACTTTATGTTTTGGCCTTTCATCGTCCTGATGGTTAATGGAGCATAACCCACAGCTAAGCAGGACAAATCAACAATATTTGCCGTAAGACTCCAAGAGATTCAGTTGACAGAAATCTGTCAAGCATGAGACACACTGCAATGACCTTTCCTGTATGTCGGTGGCAAAAGGATATGTAATTTTCCTTCAATAAATAGAAGGACTAAGAGTTTCAAATGATTTACTCGTTTTATTTATTTCC
This sequence comes from Mimophis mahfalensis, assembly GCA_032468015.1. Lineage (NCBI taxonomy): Eukaryota > Metazoa > Chordata > Lepidosauria > Squamata > Mimophis > Mimophis mahfalensis. The sequence goes on from JANHFR010005941.1 coordinate 27,538, forward strand.
ACAGCGGGTGGTCTTAACATTTTCTATAAAAACAAAACACCTAGACAAAGGCGTTACAAATTAATTTAAAATGTGAATTAAAATGTTCTTATCTGATAAATCTGATTTACGGGGACATTTCTAGATGGGCCAGGCCTTACTTCTTCTTTTTTTAAAATGATTTTTATTTACAATTTTAAAATACAACAGCACAAAACAAAAAAAAAAGTAATGTTACAAATATACAATAAAACTATAATATTAGAAATATACAGTAAGTAAATAATTGTGGTGAACGCAATACGAATACCATATTTTGTGATAAACAATGGGTCATGACATAATCTCTATCCATTACTGTTTCCACTTCCGTTTCTCTATCCATGCATACCATAATTCCCAACACTCATAATATTTGGAGTCCTTTCTGTTCTTCAGCATTTTGGCTTCTGCACATTCCGTTATTTTCCAAACCATTTTGGTTTCAGAGGGAAGTAAGCTACTTTTCCATTCCTGTGCGAATAAGATTCTTACTGCAACTATCATGTGAAGTATTAGATACCATTTCTTTTTGGCCACTTTCTCTGGTTTTATTCCTAATAGGAAGAATTCTGGTTTCAGGCCAGGCCTTACTTCAAGGACAGAGAAGGCAGAACTAAAGAGAGGCTTCCTGAGAAATAAGAATCACTGAAAAAGCAGTATCTGTCATGAAACCACAAACTACAACTAAGAGGTCTTCCCTGAGCAAAAGAAATATTAGAAGGTAGAGAAGGTTATTTTTTTATAATAGAACCTCTTCTTTTCCTAAAATAAGAAGCTTGCAGTAGTTTAGGTTATTATTAGATTGGGAATTCCAACTTATTCACCTTCAATGAGCTGTGAAAGCTGTGTCCCCACAATGATTTCGGTGACATCACTTTTGCGAATCACTTTTCGGTATCGAATCTTATAGCCAGTAATTTGCCCATTGTGTGTTCCTGCGGGAGGAGGCTGCCAATGCATCATAATGCTCTGTGGGAAGTTAAACGGCATTATAAATCATATCCTCTGAATTAAATTAGGCTAATTGTCACGCTTCATTAATCTCCACTATACTGTTCCAAGAAATAATTTATACATACTTAGAAATATTATATATGAACTTAATATCTCTGACATTGAAATTATGCACCTGGAAAAAAACACCAACCGTGTACCTTGCAAATAATATTGTATATATGTAGGTGCCAATAATTTCCACAAGATACTTTGAAACATTAACATGATTCTTCACGATTGGTGAATCTTTACTATTTGCACACTGGGCAATGTCTACTGCAGCTTTTAAGCATGCACATTGAGAGTTTATTCAGCCCCCTGCCCCCAAAAGGAGGGGGGGAGTTTATAAACTATAGCTGATTCATCATGCATTCAAGATCTAAGGAAGAAAATGAGATGCTTCATCCATGTCTAAAAAGAGAAGCGTCTTACCTTAGAGTTTTGCACTTCTAGTGTTAGATTCTGGGGTGCAGCACTGGGAACTAGAAAACATTAAAAGAAGTTATTCAAATATGGTTCAAAATTGAACATCTCTCAGGGAGCACCCTATCCCCAATATAAATTAAAAATGAATTATAGCTGTTCCAGTTTAAAGGCAAGTGGATTTTATCGTGATCTCCCAATTTCACTGAATATTTATGTGTGTCTGTATTTTCAGGGCAATATCTACAAAGATTTGCCAAGATAATACTGTATATGGACAGAAACAAAGATATATGTATATATACACACAAAGAGACACACAGTCTTTTAAGATACTTTGCTCAATACCAAAAACAGAAGACAAAACAGTAAAATATAGAAAATGCAAGGGAAAAAGCCCAAGAAACCATTTTTCCCAAAAGGTTGCAGTACCTCTTCCTATTTAGAGCTATAGAGTATGAAGAAGCCAAACCAAATTGGTTACCGGTATGTATAAAATGCAAATAAATACATAGGAATTCTTTCTGCAATTAGAAAACACTTACTATCTGACAGTGTACGAATGACAACATCCTGAGTAGAGACTCCTGGACCATGTTTATTGTAGGCCACAACTCTGAAGCTATATTCTGTATATTTTTTCAAACCAATGATTGTATAGGAAAGACCTCCAACATCAATGTCCTATTTAAAAAGATGAAAAACATGATGTACAAATCGCAATTTGGGCTTGATAATTTATTTATTATATGCAAAGTCCATGTGAGGCTGAAATTACGGCTATACTTGAATACTTGCTCATTTCTGGTTCTGGGGATTTCTCTCTCTCTCTCTCTCCTAGTTATCCTGTGTTCACATCATAAATACAATATAATTCATGACAAAATAATCTATTCAGAGTAAAAACAAAGCTTCCTAACCAGTCAGGATAACGAAGGCATGGTTTTCGGGTAAATGGATGCTTCTAAAGTTTTTGCACCAATACGTTCAAAAACAGAAATATTGACAAAGGTCAATGTGAATTTTAATACATGTGAAAATTCATCAGAAAGTCATCCCGCCAGGAAAAAGTCATCTCTTTGTCTATCTGCAAGCCACAACTCAGGGGACAGGGGCATTCCTAAAGATCACACTTTACTTGATGAGACATTCTGACCTAACTGGAGTAGGGGTTTTTTTAGGTCTTAGCTATTAGGAGCAGAAGAATGATGAATAGATTCAAGAATTATATCCCATAATCATAATATCTATATATATAAAACAGAAGTGTGGTGAGACGTGTGTGTGTGTGTGTGTGTGTGTGTGTGTGGACATTTCACTGCCCCACAGACATTTCACTGCCAGGCTCTACTGCACATGTGCAAAGGGTTACCAGGCAAGGCATGCAAATCGGAGGCTCCCCAGCCAATAGAGGCAGGGCATGCAAATTGGGCAAAGAATGCTGGGAATTGTAGGCTGCAGCATTGTCATAAATACCTGGACCAAGCTGGGTTATCGGATAGTGCAAAGATAAAAAATTGCTTTCTTAACATACAGGCATCTCACCTGTTCGTTCTCCATTCCCTTCTCCATGTAATACAGTTTGTAGTTTTGGATCTCGCCATTGCCCGATAAGGGTGTGCCCCAGGTAACAGTGATTGATGTGGGAGAGGTGGCATATGCACGAATGTTGGGGGCTGGACCTGGAAGCTGAACTAAATAATAAGCAGGGTGTATTACAAAATGATAAAAAATATTAACAACAAAATGTTTAAAAGAGCAACGTAAGCAGCAAACCACCGATATTTAATGCTTACCTTCAGGTTGTGTGGCTACTTTCAATGGTACTGAACTCTCCCCAGGTCCGTGTTTGTTTTGGGCTACCACTCTGAAAATATACACTGCTTCAGGCATCAGGTTCTGGATTGTCACTTGCATTTCCCCAGGATGACTTGTGTTTTCAATACGCTCCCTTTATTTTTTAAAAAAATAAAGAGTTGGAAGTGGAAATGGGCATGGAAGACTTATTAGAACAGATCATTGTTGTTTTATGTTAGAATGAAATCATCAATTATGGATAACATGAATATTACTACTGCTGTTTTGATTTAATCTAGGACGATCAATTGGGCAGCCACAGATTTACATGATAAAAGATGCAAAATAACTCTGATAAACTTCATTGGATTAATGTGGAATACTAGATGATATAAAATAAATTCATCTGTAACCACCATGGCCTGCAAGTAATTGATACCCAGCTTTTAATATAACCACAATAAAAGACGCCTTTCAGTGAGAAATTGGTAGAACATAACTTGCTAAAAAAGCACTACGATGGTTTATTTAATCAGAATCTACAAGCTACAAGTCCAAACTGCTAGAAGAATTGGCACAAGAAAGATGAACAGAAAAAAATGAAGCAGGTAATTATTGGCAGAACAGTACATATTGTATAAGCATGGACAGCATATAGAAACTGGAAGTATTTATGCAATCTCTGAACCAGGTGGAATCTGATGGCATCTTCCATCAATGTTCTATGTCTTTGGGACAACTTGATGTTTTAGCATCATGGAAGCCTGGAACAATTTTGCTGAAATGATCTAAATTAAATATCCAGTTCTGCTTATTTCAATGATTAAACTTCGGTTTATAGTGCATAATAAGATGAGAGGCTGTGATGCTTTGCCTATCATTATGTGTTTTTATTCTTGTAAGCCGCCCTGAGTCCTTCGGGAGAAGGGCGGCATATAAATTCAATAAATCTAATCTAACCTAATCTATCAGCCCAACACTTATTTTTCAGTTATGAGTCAATACTTCTAAATGCTCACAGTTCAGCAATATTTAAACAAGCGAACCTGTTACTCATTTCCTTGGTGTAGAACACTGAGTAGGTAAGATTGTCTCCCTGTGGGTCAGATGCAGGGGTCCTCCATGTTAGCTTGATGAAACGAGTAGACACAAGAGACGCCACCACATCTCGAGGGGCAGAAGGCAAAGGTCCAGTTGTAGCTGGTGCTAGATGGTCAGTAGTGGCACTGGTCAGTGAAGTGGGAGGTAATGTTGGGATGGCAACATCTTGTCATGTGCAAACATTGGGGAATATGAAGGGCAAACATCACGACGATTTAAGGAGAAAACAGAAAAAAAACACCAAAAAAAGAAATAAACAAAACCACGATGGAAAAAACGAAACAAAATGAACACACAAAAAAGGCCATTAAACTGAAGGTTGGCATGCAGGCAAAAAGGTAACTACTGAAAACTAATGGGTAATATCAAGGAGACATATCACTATTGGAGAAGCAATCAAAAAATCTCCATTATAATGAAAGTGAGGAAGGAAGGGTAGGATGAAAATTACATATAAAGAATCATTTCATCATTAAAACATTAGTTTCTGAAAATTAAGCCTGATTACGGGGTAACAGTTAATTTTTAGAAAACCATCTGTTCAGATCTGGACTCAAAGGCATGGAGGATTATTATATTTGTCCTTAGCAAAACTAGGAAGGTAGCACAGTAAAACCTCTTAAAATATTGGTAAATTATGTAATTTTTCATTTGGAACATTTCCTTTTTACTGATCTCAAATACCACTATGTGAACTGTCATATTAAAATGGTCATGCTAATTTAAAATGATCTTTCTTTTTAATGCAACAATTATATTTTAATTAATTGCTTTGAACAAAAAAGAATATTCAATTTAAAAAAACTTCAAAATTGCATATTATATTCCTCTTCATTAAATCTAGTAAAAACTCATTAACAAAGTCATTATAACTAAATTCCATAATATGATCATCCATTCTAAAACAGAATGGTTATTTTGCTCCCCAACACTCGCCAATAATATTCTGCCTTGTACAATCATACTGAAGAACAATAATTAGAACAGAATCCTTTACATGTTAACAAAAGAGCCTTTAAGTTATCTCTTCTTTTATCTTCTCTAAGCAGTGTCGCTTTTCAATATTAACTGGAGGCAATCATTAATTGATACAGTATTATTTATGCTTTGGAATAAATTTCAGAGGCAACTCAAGTGCCTTGACAGATGTGGAAAGTATATAAAATGGTTTGGCATAATGATGAATAAAAGATGAATTCTAGAACAAGGGAGGGGAGGAGAAAGGGAGAGAGAGAATTGAAAGGGGGAAAACAAAAGATGGAAAAATTAAAGAGATGAAGAGTAACACTTATACTGAATATTACTGTAGAGAAGTTGAAATACTACATCAATGAGGCATTTTTGTGGCATGTACACAACTTGGCTGTAAAGCAATGGGAAGTTTATGGAAATTGCCAAGCCTTGCAGTTTCAGACTACAAATTTATATTGATCAACTGCAACACAGACATTCCAACTCTGTATGTTATAATTGTAATTCTTGAATGGTGCGGATAATATGAGGGTATTTTAATTGTTTAAAACTTTGGATAGTTGATTTTTCCCGCCCTAATCTTTAAAGTTATTAAAAGTATACCTGTTGAGCTCTCTGACAAATGCATTAGCTCTACCGTAGTTATTTTGACAGGGATGTTTTCTTTAATCTTTTTTTTCCACAGTGCAAACTTTTAAAGGATGTCATAAAAGTGCAATAAAAACAACCCTCCCGTATTTGGGAAATGCTTTGTTTTAAAGGAAGTCATTTTATTCTTTACTATCATGCCCAAATAATAAAAAAGGGGTGTCAACATCAATCTATTAACAAAGAACATCAAAAAAAGGAAAGAAATGTTTCCTGCCAATCCAACCAGAAGCAATGCTGTATTTTAGATAAGATAGCAAAATCAATTGTTAGTAAATCAAAGCAGAAAATATTTTGCACATGTCCAGTAATAAAACATACATGCTCAGGTCTTTCCAATGAGGGAAGGCCACCCTAGCATGCTCTATTAGAACTTGGAAAGGAGAACATCACACAATTATGTTGTTAAAATCTAGCTGTCACACAGAGATTTAGCTTTTCGAGAACTGTGAAATCTTCAGAATTATAGCGTCAAAATCAATTCTGAACATTCGGGCTTCGCATATCATGCTAAATCATAATGTGGTTCATATTGTAGTTCATATCAGATCTCTGGCGCTTTTTCAACAAACTTAGCCTCAGGGTTATCTTGTAAATAGTTACAAGAATGGAACATTACTCCCAATTATAAAAAACACATTACCAATGGATCTCCTTAAACTGACAACATTAAGTAGATTTCAACCTATGGATACACAGCTGATATCAATTTCAGATTGACAGGACACAGTATTGGTTTTAAAAGTGTTTATAAAAATAGAATGCTAAAAAGGCGTGTGTTAATTGTAGGCCAAGACCATGAGTTCTAGTCTCCTGCGTGGTGGTAAGTGGGTAATCCTGGGCCAGTCACTTTCTTTCAGCCCTAGGAAAGAGGCAATGGCTCTGAAAACCTTATCAAGAAAACTGAAGTGGATTGTTCAAGCAGCATCTGAGAACTGGACATGACTGAATGGGGGGGGAAAAAACACATCCAAAATTATAGGTAGGAACAATCTATCTGTGAGTAAGCAGTGCCCCACGGGGAGAAAAATATAGCTCGATATTCTGCCCTATATTTTAACAATATATGACTCTACTTTCTTACCATGATCCAGTATTATCAGCTGGGCTCCAGACTGTATATTTCCCACATCATTTTCTGCAATACACTGATAAAAGCCTTCATCTGATTTCACCGAACCCAAAATTTGTAGGTTGTGCTCATTCTTAAAAAAAACAAAAACAAAAAACAAAAACAAAGATGCACAGCATTCATTATAGCATCTTCTAGTCACTGTTCAGGATTCTGAAAATAAAAGTTATAAAAACCCCTCTCTCTCTCTCTCTCTCTCTCTCTCTCTCTCTCTCTCTCTGTGTGTGTGTGTGTGTGTGTGTGTGTGTTATGTATATTCACACCTCCTTTTCCATCCTTATCATTCTGCCTTGTCCTTATTTTATTCTTTATTGTCGGTTTTTTGCATCTTCACTCCCCTATTTATACCGTGACAGGAGTAATTTAATACGTCCTTCTTTATTTACTTTGGCCATTTTTGTATTGCCCAATCTGCAAAGAATCCCTGCTGCTTTATGATCACCTCCCTTTGGTGGCTCAGTATCTAGCTGTTCTGCCCTATCAGCAAGGCCAGGAAAAGACAAAGGGCAAGACAGCAGTTCCCTGTCTGCTCAAGGTCCATAAAGCAACTGAACTGAAACACCGTTTCTTGTTTCAATACTAACAACTTGATTGCATTCTTTCCTATGCTATCGACGGAGAGCAAGTTAGCCCATATCATCCAACATGCTGGTCTTCGGTCTCCCTTTCTGGCTGAAGCAGTTGCTGTATGCTATCTAAACACTGGTTGGCCTTTTCTTTTCTCTAGTTTTGTTGTTATACACTTCTAGTTGTTGGCTTTTCTTTTCTACATTTGACTGCCATTCGGAATTTTAAACTTGGCTATATACTGAGGAGACCAAAGGGGAATACATTTTCTCCTTAGAATCCTCACGCCTTCAAATCCAACATGAATGGCAGGATTCTTTGCTAAGTAATATAAAACTGAACTGGTACATTTTTTTAGTATCTTAAATCTAAGATGCAGTTCGTATCGATTGTATAACTGGAAATATTTTCAGTTTAAAGTTGAGGAAGAAACAGACAGGCAACCCCAAAAGCTCTTCCAACTCTCTAGGTGCAAATGCTGCAGCTGGGTTGTTTAAAGGGAAAGATTTTTATATTTACACTTTCTAGGGAAACATACTAGTGATTCCAAACCATCAGGCATTCTTGTGTGAGCTTAAAGCTCATTAAACCAGACCAAGTGTCTTATTAAAGATGTACTTACTACAATTTTAAAGTAGTCACTAGGGATGACCACATCTCCGTTCTTTACCCACTTGACCGTTGGAGTTGGCTTTCCACTCACGTTGCATTCAAACACAATATCCATGGATTCATGGGCATAAATATTAGCAGGCTGCTTCACAAACGTGGGAGGCACTTCAAAGTGAGAGAAAGGTCAATGACTAATTATTGATCAAACAGAAAATGGCTTGGTCGGACGATATCTTTTCATTTATATTTCAAAGACATCTAACGTTATTCTAAGATGCTTTCCAAAACTGAACGGTTATTGGTAAAGAACAAATAATGAAGCAATATAATTTTACAAAGGTTAACCTGTGGGAAATTTTAATGGTTTTTTTAAAATTACCAAATTATACTTTAAACAAATAATTTATGAGAAGCAAAGGCGAGCTTTACAGCTTACTTTCATATTGCCTGTCGCTGGCAACTATCTTGTGAAATCCCAGTTAAACCTTTCAGCTATATTTTTTTTAATATCAATCAGCAGATCAAGATCAAGTGTCCTGCTTTAATGAGTATAACACAATTCTGAGTGTCTAAGTTCAAGCACATGCTCAAACTTTACCCGCAAAGGGAATAATTTCGTTTTGTATGAAATAAGTGAGCTGCATCTGTGATGTTTTAGTCAGTAGCACCAAAACTGATTCAAATAAATAGATCTGAAAATATATTCTAACCATGAATGCTTAGGATTGTACTGTTGGAACTGTACACAGTAATGTACATCAATACATCTGCCTTTAGTCTCTACAAGCCCCATTACCTTTCATAACTTGTTAATAATTTGCCATTCCAGAGTCAAAACCAGGTATTTTTAAAAACATACCCTTCACTTTTAGCCAAATGAATTTTAATTTTAATTATAAGGCCAATGATTTCAGAGAAGTGCCAGTAGAAACATAACATTTCCCACTGTTGCAGAATTTAAAAGTGGGAAAGCCAATAAAATGATGCCAGTATAGCAGATATGATCTTCTAAAAGGAGCAAGCTATCATAAAGCAGCAGCTGGCAGAAAGCTTTGTTAATACATTATAAATCAGTTTTTAAGAAATCCTAGCTGAAATCTAAAAGCTATCAAATACAATTCTCTTGACTAGCAATATCACTATCACAGATACTTTATGTATATACATATCAACTACTCAGGGATATATTTTGGTCCCACAGGATTTGATGGGAAGGTCTTACTGAAGAAGCAATTTTTCACAAAGATTCAGTCACTAATATCTTGGTTTTAAGTTTCATAATGCTTCTTCATAAAAGTAAAAACAAAGCAATTCATTATTTCTAAATGATGTCTGTAAAGAATTAAAACAGAGAAGAAGACTGCTGATAAACAATGTTACAATATGTAATATTTCCATCTTCTAGAACAATTTACAACGATAAATTCCACTTGATGGAATTTTTTAAAACAATAATATTTGACATTGACAGGCCAGGAAGCTCAAAAACCAATGTAATTTACATCATACCATTTTCAGGAATCTCCTGCAGAGCTAAATATGGTGGCTGACATTCCCAGCTGAAAAGTGAACTTATAACCTTGTCTTCATCTATCTGTCTCCATGTTACTTCCTGAATTACAGTGATAAAAGAGAAAACTACCTTCTGATCAATTATACAGGGGAAATCTGGTAAATGAGATGAGATCAATTTCCTCTTCCTTAATGCGCCTTTTAATACAGAACTCTAAAATTGAAAGTTGGAAATTTACAGAGGTCGACAGTTGTTTGAGAGAGCCAGTTTGGTATAGGCACCAGGCCAGATACCCAGAGATTGGGAGATTTGGTCCTGGCTTAGGCGCAAAGCCAGCTGGGTGACTTTGGGCAGGCAATCCCCTTTTATCGCTAAGAAGGAAGCTATGGCAAGCCACTTTAAAAACTGTTGCCAAGAAAAGTCCATGCAGACATCAGAAGTCAGGACTGACTTGTAATGCACATACAGATTAATAATATTATCCATTTGCATATGTACTACACAGTCTTTGTGTACATTTATCCAGATAATCTACCCTACTGTAGAAAATAATGTGTCTCTCTATTGAAGAATATAGTACACTCTTGGGAGAGAAAAGTTCTTGTTATCTTCAAGCCAAAAGACAGCAATACCAGCTCTGTATTTGCAAAGTAATAAATGAAGCACCTTTACCGACCTCATGCCATCTGTTTATCTGTCTACCTAACATGGTTTTCAAGGTGGAACCTTTCCAGTGGTTTAAGCTGAGCTCTTTCCCAATTCTGTATAAAAATGTTATAAACTGAATTTGCAAAGGATCTATTATTCCACTTCTAAACTATGATAATACCCTTGCTTATGTCACACTGCTCTCCCAATACCTGGGATCGGTAATCATATCTACATTTATTTTGCTCCTAAACAAAACAATGGTGTTTTTTTTTTAAGAATTCAACTGCCTCGGCTATATTAGCACTTATTTCTTTTTTCAAAAAAAGAAGTGTATATATATATATATATATATGCAATACCCTGCACAGTAAGATCAGCTCGAGCTTCAATAGTTTCATTCCCATTATCTGCGATGCAAGTATATGTTCCTGAATCGTCTTCGGTGATATCATTTATCTTCAGAGTTCCCCCAGACAGGAATAGAAATTTGTGAGAACTGTATAAAACAAGACACAGTGCTGGAGTGATTTTTTTTTTTTTTTAAGTATGAGGGATTCAGATTTTTTTTTTAAAAAAAATACAAACATTTACAACATTGCGCTGTTGGTTGGAGCTCCGAGTTTGGCAATTTGGTTGCAAAGGTTTCATCACCATTCAAGAGTCATCATCAGTGCACTTTGAATTTGGCTTGTCTGTTCGGGTAACCAAATCGCCAAGCTGGAGCTCAAACCAACAGCCCAGCTACCAACCTGAGCTGCTAATATTCAAATATATTTACAACATTCTTCGGAAACCAGAATCTTTTTAGCGTCCTTCCTCTCAAACCATTTTAGTTCTCAAATTCAACTGAAAATATTCTGGTTGAAAAATCTGCTGCACTAATTATTACAGGTGATACAAGTCAACATTGCCATAGCAACTATCCAAGGCTTAGGAATGTTTGAAGAGTTAATAATTGACACAAAAACAATAATTAAAACAAAAGCTCCAATGAACAAAGCTAAAAAGCACTGAGCTTA
>JANHFR010005943.1:0-11311 GCA_032468015.1 Mimophis mahfalensis
CATATTAGTCAATTGTTTTGTAAGATCCTGGGCAGCTGGGGTGCTGGCTGTGTAATAATTGGTCTTTTGTGTTTTAAAGACCTGGATGATGGGCTGTTTAGTAGGTCCTTGGAGTCCATCGTTGTAATATGCAGAGTCCTTCGCTGCAATGTCTTGGGCAGTTAGCTTTGACGAAACATCCTGGGCTTTAGTTTGGCTCTGAGTTTGAGGTCTTGCCGTGTGTTCATGGCACGTGTCAGTCTGTTTCATGTGTGGCTTGGAGAGAGGTGCAGCAGCTATTGATACAGCCATGGTCTGGCTTCTGGTTGGTGGTTGCAATTCATCTGTGGGGTGGGATTGGGTTACTATCATTATAATCCTTTCCCAAAGAAAAGGCTTTCAAGAATTGCTCTTCAAAGGCACCTCTATATAAACTGTTCAATACTACCATAGTATGGTCTGAATACTAGTATATTTTCTTCCAAAAATGATTGGGCAATTTCTAAGGAGAAAGTTCCTGGTGGGTAGAACAATTAATCAGCGGAACGACTTGCTTCCAGAAGTTGAGGCTGCTCCAACACTACAGGTTGTTAAGAAGAGATTGGACAACCATTTGTCTTAAAGGGTATAGAGCAGGGCTGTCAAACTCGTGCCCCATGGGCTGGATGCACCATGTGCTGGCCATGCCCATGCTTGGTTTAGCAAAACGGGGAAAATATGTCCCATGATGACACTGTGTCAATGCAAGTTTGACACCCTGGTATAGAGTTTCCTGCTTGAGCAGGGGGTTGGAAGGGTCCAAAGTCCCTTCCAATTCTGCTCCATTATTTTGTTATTTATTGGCTACCTCTCAACAGCCACGGCAACTACTGACGATTCCTCCCTTTGACATTTAGTTTAATGGACAATGTCTGATGTAGAGAAGTCTATAAATGCACCTGGCTCTCACCGTTCTTTGAAATACAGGTAATTCTTGACTTAGAACCACAATGGAGCCCAAAATTTCTGTTGCTAAGCAGAACAGTTGTTAAGTGAGTTGTGTCCCATTTTACAACCTTTTGTTAAGTGAATCACTACACGTATTAAGTGAATCATGAGGTTGTTAAGTAAATCTGGGTTCCCCCATTGACTTGCTTGTTGGAAGTCCACTGAAAGATTACAAATGGTGATCACATGACCTGGAACAATGCAGTTGTCATAAATACATACCAGTTATCAAGCACTCAAATTTTGATCACATGATCATGGTGATGCTTTAAGTTTTGTAAGTGCGAAAACTAGTTATAAATCCCTTTTTCCAATGCTGTTGTAACTTTCAAATAGTTATTAAATGAATGGTTGTAAACTGATGACTACCTGTACTGATTGCTTAGGATTATAGATTAAGGGAAGAACCTGTGAAGCTTTCCAAACAACTAGTCACTTGTTTCACAAAACATTTCAGCACATAATGACAAATTGCATTTTTTCCCAATTTATTCCAATCGTAGTAGTAAAGTACATGAGTAGAAATGAAATGGCAACCCATCCATGTATTTTTTCCTATTTGATTCCGAGTTCCCCAATACCTGAGCATTTCTGTAGTCATTTGCACCATCTCAACCTTCCAAGTAATCAGCCTGTAAACTAACAAATGAAACAATTCCCTTCCCTTGCACAGAAATAATTTTCTCTCCCACAATCCATAGGTTTAAATAATTCTCTACATGTTTAATGTTTTGCAAGAAAAAAGCTTTCTCAAAAGTTATAGCATGAGAAAAGTGGCAATTCAGAAAATGTAAATTGAGGTCCTTTGATCAACGTGGTATGTGGAGTTCCTGATGCTCTTTGAGCAATATACACCAGCAGGCCTACACACAGAAACTCATAGAGAGCTTGTAGTTATAATGGCATTTAATCAATAAGCATATGGGAGCCTCAGTGGGTTGCTGCATGCCTGATGATGAACCAGCATTAGAGAAACTCTTCGGAAGCAATGGGGAGAATCGGGAATAGAAGATCAGTTGTTTTGCACATCCAGATATTAGAAACCGAACCATGTATGAGAAAGTCACTTAATATTGATGTGGGGAAATAGAAAATTGTGCCATTCTGATTTCATGAACATTAATGGAAGTTACCGACAGGCATAGAAAAAGGAAAACCCTCCAATGGAAAGCAGATAGAGCTTTTGAATTGTACAAGAGGTTCCTTACACCAGTAACAACATTGAGAATTTCAAAGAAAAAAAAAACGGATTTATATATTATTGCCATGGAGGAAAGAAGGTATATAGCTTCACAAAATGCCAGCAGGTGAGGCGTTTTGCTGACAGACTGGAAGAATTTTTTAAAAAAATATTCTAAAGAGGATAGATAGGCTTATATTATAGCAAAGTTTTTCACCATTGCCTGGACATAAGAATTCTTTAGGAAGATATGTGCATTTTAATCTGAGCTTCAAAATATGTTTCTAACTGCTACTACTGCCTGAATATCCATCCAAGAAAATAGGTCTAAAATCCATCTCAAAGTGTGAAATATCCCATTGGCTCAGGGCAATATATTTTAGTTCTTTCACAAGCAGTAGCAAGTCTATGAATTAGGAAACAATCAATATATTTTGTGACTATGGACACATTTTGAAAAGAGATTGGGGCAAATACTTCAGTCTAAAAGAAAGTAAATTATGTAATAACACACATTCCCAAAGTGTGAAGTATCAAATAATGTGAAGCAATATGTTTTTCTCTTTTCACAATAATTACAAGCAGTAGCAGATCTATGAATTAGAAAATAATCAAGATGTAATATCTCATATGAGTGTACAAGTATTCAGAAGGGAGAATGGGGCTGATCAAGATAAAGGAAAAGAAATTATGCAATAACAAGCACAATGTGTTCACTTTGACATCCTTTGTTCTCTAATACATTCTTGTTTCCTTTTGTTTCTTTTCTCCTAGGTAAGTGACAACAGTACTTCTAGACAATACTTGATGCTCAAAAGGAATCTCCTGTTTTTCTTTAAGGAGAAAGAACATTCAAGCCCTTGAAATGGTAACAATGGATTGCATTGATGTAATAATGATAGGTTACACATCTGTATATACATTTGTTTTCTTACGGTTTGTAGTAAAAAGGCCATAACAGCTCAATTCTCTATTATAGTAAAGAGGGTGGAGGACATCTGGTAATTTTGGGGAAATAGCAATGATTTTTTTAAAAGCATGTAGCCGTCTTGACAGTGGCAGAATGAAAAAAAAAATACTAATGTAACTACTAGGTTGGAAAACATTGTTGGAGAGTTCCCTTTGCATCAGTGATTGCCATAGTTTATGAAATTGTTAGGAAAAAAATAGAAGCTCTCGGGAGATTTTGACTATGCCTTCCTCAGAAATGCATAAAATGGTGTCTTAGAATGAGTAAAAAACCCCCACCAATTATGCTAAGGACCAAACCATGAGAACTTCAATCAATCTTAGGAACTGCATTTGCTTTGTTTATTTCTTTGCATATAGACTCATGGAACAACCTTATTGAAGAAAATATTGCACGGGGAAGAGTTTTAGATTTCTGTGCTGTGTTACAGTACCATTGAAAATTGCTCATATTTACCTATGGTCTGTAAGCCTGAGACAATGCAGGAGTGGATCATTTTTGTTGGGATTGTGTATTGTTCCCCAAATTTGTTATTTTAGAAACAAGCAACTTAAACATTACTAAAGTTATAGTCATGTAATCCATTCCTAAACACAAGGATGAAAAAACAACAAAGTGTGTGTTGTAATATCATGAGGCAAGTTCTATCTTTTTGTCACATGCAAATATATAAAAATTTGAATTTGGAATGTCACTTTTTTTCCCCACACACCCCTTCTTATACCTTCTGCAAATCCCTATAGCTAAAGCTTATCCTAACACTGAAGTCAGTGGCAAAACCTACATAACCTATCAGTGATTCAGTCATCAATGTCAATGATATCACTTGTGTTTTGTTAAGTGCAGAAACCACAGTTAAGGAGCGATTGGTATAGTGCCTTATCTGGCTTCTGAAGACGGGAACTTTAGCTTGCCCTGTGCCTTTGACAGTCAAGCTTTTGAAACCGTGATCATTTATATTTTGAAACCAGGTTCCGACATCCTAGGAACATATCAGCATAGAAATATTTCAGAAGTGTGGGTAATTTTGAGTTTTTCTTTTAAATAATTTTCTATACTATTAATTTTTATTAATATTGATGTTTGTGTTTTGATGGTTGACTGCTTACTCCTGACCCCACATGCGTGTGGAGCTCTTTGAAGCATAAAACTGTTTGCCAATTGAAAAATCTTCCTTCCTGAGGATAATTGCAGAATAATATCCTAGTATTCAATGGCCACTTCTCCCTCCCCCCCCCTCTCTCTCTCCCCAGACCAATCTATTGCCTAGCAACAGGAACAAAGTGCTCATTTAACATTTAACTAATGCAAAGTAATGTTTTGTAGCCAGTACTGCCTTTCTTTATTTCTCTGTCTTTCAACTCTTACCATCTTAGATGTTTAGATATATTATCTTGATTTTCAACAGAAATAAAGTAGGGTAGCAATGCTTGTGTGCTTTGTTGTAACAACTTTGTATTAGGAAATTATTGAAGAAGACAGGAATTATGTGTGAAGAGTACATGATTTGTTTGAAAAAACTGCCACACAGCAGAATACATACATACATACATACATACATACATACATACATACATACATACAAAATCTCACTCCTATTATGAAGAAGAGTAGCTAAAGTAGTACTGAGGTTGGGTAATACAGAGAACTATAATCAATGCAGTCATGGGTTTCCATCAAATTATATTGAATCTGTTTTATTAAAAAACAAACAAACCATGCACTTCCTTCAGAAGTTATTGCACTTACAGATGTTCTGCAAAAGAATGTGGGGGGAAAACTTCTAATCTGGCACCAGTGAAACAGCAAGCTGAGTAGTCAACATGTACATTAAAGAATTATGATAAACAATAGCAGAGCACACTCTTAAACAGGGAAGTGGTGAACTGCAACTTCTATCATCCCTCATCATTATCAGTACTGACTATGACTGATAGGAGTTGAAGTTCAGCAACATCTGGAGAGCTTTTTTTTTGTTTCAGGCCTGTGGTAAAATAGCAAGCTGGTCTGTAAACACTGTAAGAAAAAAAAATGATGATTGATCAGTTGACATTTTTCATAACCCCAAACAAGTGAATGTTTAAAGAGGAAATAAGGATGAAAAGAAGACAAGGTTTAAGCCAATATAATGAAAATGGAAGATGTAGGGCCTGGACTATTTCCATCCAAAAATTCATTATAATATTGTCTTTTTTCACCTCTATATATACAGTATATACATTGATTTTTTAATTTTATTTAATTTTATTGTTTTGTAAGGCTGCTATGCCTCGTTACCAGATCTAGAGACTCTGGATCACGGTTTAAGAACTGCTTACTTCATCTGAATTATAGAAAGAACAAGGTTTCTGCCACTCTTAATATTCACCTATGTGAATATTACAAGGAAAAGTAATGTTATGTAATACAGACCTAGTGGCTGCAGACTAATTGGATCATTGTGTTAACTTTTTTTTTCCTGCTTTAGAATGTGCAAATTTGATCTATTTGTTAGTTTATGGCTCAATGTATTATGTGAACCAAGAAACAGATTCATTCATTAACTAAGTTAATCCTTTTACGTGACTATAGTCTTGTACAACGTGGCTTTGAAGATCAAATCAGCTAATATTTCAGGCTCATCTATTGGAAAAAAGGAATATTAAATTGTGATATTGATGGTGTGAACTGCCCAGACCACAATAAACTAAAGTTTGACTGGGTGTCAATAGTACACTGGTCACCTGGGAAGCAATGTATCCATATATTCAATGATGATTAAAAATAAGAATGAATAGATATATATAATGAAGCTGTATGTGTTTATATGAGTAAAGATAAATAGATATGCTGATACCCAAGCTAATGTCCATAATGTAATTTAGAAAACCTTAACCATGAACAGTTATATATTTGCTATTATGGAAATGTGTGAAGCATGAAGGAGCATAAATAGGAAAAAAAACGATTTGCATATAAAAAATACATAACTTTGAACAGCTACAATACCAACTGCTTTATAAATACCTGGATGTATGTAGACAGTCTACCAAACAAATCATACCAAACAAAAAGATGTTTTAACATTGTGTAGTGCATTATTTTTTATAGTGTAAGTACTGTATTTAACAAAGACATTTGACCACAGAGAAGACTGGATCATGAATACATTAGAAATGTTCAGAGAATTGCTGAATTCTTGTTATCCTAGAGGGTCTTCAAAAAGCCAAGATGTGACTATTTCCTCATATGAAAGAGCAAGTTCTAAGTAGTATCATATAATGAGAAGATGGTTTCCCATAGATGGAACAGAAGTACAGCAAGAAAGAAAACTCAAAAGCAGCAGAAATGGGAACACAGTTCCTTTTTCCAGGCTCATATATTGAGGAAACTGTTTTATATAGTTGACAATGGATTTTTTTTCCTCCAGCAAAAAATAAATCCCAGTATAAAGACACACAATGATTGGTTTCAGGCCTAGGAAATGTTGCTTCATAATCCTACAGTGCTAAAATATAAATGCTAAGAACCATTATGAAAATTAGGCAGGTATCCATCTAGTTCATTTTGATGGAATTTGATGCCAGACTGATAAAGATAGCAGACAATGTAGGAAGACCCACTGGGACTTCCAGGACTCAACAATGTGCCATAATGTAGAATTGCATTAATGGTATCATTATGTTCAATTGGTAATAGTGTCATTAGTTATAGAACCACCATCAAAATTCTGCCACGGCTTTGACAATGTTATTTGAAGTCACAGCTTGCACTCTTTTATTTGTTCCAATCATCACTATCAACGTGAAAGCTTTGAAATGGTCATTCTGAAGTTTTATTTTGATTGAAGAATTCTTTTCAGTTGGGAACAAATATGGGATTGTTATCTTCTATTCAGTTTTCTCTCTTCATAAAGCATATTCTTCTTAAAACAAAATAATTCCTAGATTTGGGAAAATACACTTCAAGTTTGAAACATATATGACAAAGTTGATGTTTTAGATGGAAGGGGAAGAAAGATAATATCTAAATTTTATAATCCAGAATTTAAATTAGGCTGCCTAATGACACTGCAAGAATAAGAATGTGTCATACATTTAATAATGGTAGAATTGTATTCCTAATTGTATTTTTGGAATTCAAATTCTCCAGGAATATTAATCTCTCTCCCTCTACCTCCCACTCCACACCAAATGTATAATTACAGAACATTTTAGTTATGTATCTGGATACATATATGAGATCAAGTGAAATGTAGAGATGAAGGACTTAATAATGAGTAATGAGATTTGGAGTCTAGTCCTCTCATAGTCTGTACGTCTGTCTGTCTGTCATCTAAATATTCCACTGCAGCATGAATGGCTTTTCACAGAAGGTTAATAATTACCCACAGAAGGGACAATAATTATCATGTCAATCCACTGACAGTTGATGGATAGATATTTTTTTTTTTACTTTCCACTCTAAGTCTTAGTTATAGCACTTGGCACAAAAATCACCAACTGCTTTCCATGCTTAGGAGAGGACTATAATCCACATCTCCCTACTTCTAATCCAGCACCTTCATCTCTACCCTACATTTGGAATGATATTCATCCAGATACATAACTAATTTGTTTTGCAGTCACTGCATATATTATATTGGCTAACTCTGGGGAAAAAATGCCTGATCTTGTCAGTGAGACATGATAAGCATTATTAGACAATAATGCTTATCTTTGGACACCATGAAAACACTGTTGCTTGAGGCATTTAAACCTCTGCAGGATACAATGCAACATGTACATCATGAACAAACGTAATGGACTTCAGGAATAAATGGAAATAAAAATGGCTGGTTTAGGTTAACAATTGACAGATTAAAAACATTTGGGTTATGAGTATTCAAAATATGAATATGCATGCTCATTTATGATATTTAGAGGAAGAACTGTATTTTAGCAGTAAAATATATATTGCATGAAGAAATTTCCATGTTCCATTTCTGACATACCTATTTAAAAGGAGCACATTATGGATAACTTGTCAGCCTAAGTTTCTGACAAACTGGAGCCTGTCCAAAACCACAAGAGAGCGGAAAAGATCGCTTAATAATTTGCCTTTGTTGTGCATGCTTTCCAGTCGGTGTTGACTCCTGCTGACTGCCTGGAGTAGCCAATACAGTTTTCTTGGCAAGATTTCAGAAGTGGTTTGTCATTACTACCTTCCTAGAGCTGAGAAAGATGGACTGATCTAAGATCATCCAGCTGGCTTTGTGAATAAGATGGGACTACAATTCACACTCTTTGCATTCTTTGCCTTAACCATTACCCCAGAGGTGGTATTCAACCAGTTCTGACAGGTTCCGGAGAACCGGTAGTGATAATTTTGACTGATTTGGAGAACCAACTCTGGTTGGCTGACACTGGCAAATATCACCCCTGATTGGCTGACAGCATAGCCATGCCCACTAAGCCACGCCCACAGAACCGGTAGTAAAAATGTTGAATCCCATTACTGCATTACCCCAAACTGGAACGCAGCCTTTCACCATGGGTATCTATAATTCTCTTCCTTTCCCACTCTGTTTGCCCTGTCCGTTGCATGTGAAATATGGCTGTTAGCAGAGCTGCTCAGATTCCAAAAATATTTGAAGCCATTCTGGGAATCAGAGAGCATTTCAGGGCATACACTAAAGGAGCTGTCATCTGAATATCTCTGAAATTATTACCAAGTTTTCAGGGAAGATTCTGTGATTACTCCTAAAAACCTCAACAATAAGATGGTTGGCAGTTCAAACCTGGAGGGAGGAAGCTGGTATAAGGGTGAAGGGATTGTTCTTTCTCCTTTGGTATTAGAAGTGCTGATAGCAAAATCATGGTTTCTAAAGAAACAGGATTAAAGTGTTATTCCCCCGAATAAAATATGTCATATGAATAGAGGTTGTATACTCTGAATTGGGTGTGTATATGTTAGAGTAAGCACATGTGAATAAATAAATGCAGCTCCCCTGCTTTCACATGTGGCCTAAGAAGACAGAAACATTACCTACCTCTAGCCTAGATGGGGGAAATAACATTCATTGGCTATAATAAGGTAGCCTTCTTTGAGTCATTTGTATTATTTAAATTTGTTAGGCACAATTTAACAACCCTTGCTGTGCCTAATTTCATGCTTCTAGTCATTGCTAAAAGTGCTCCCACAATTTGGCTATAATCAGCTTTGAGTGGATGTTAGCTTCAGAGGTAGCAATTATTAAAATACCTAGTACAGTTTACTTCCCAACTCTTTTTTCTTCCTCTACAGATTTTCTCTTTTGCGACACCTCTGCAACCTAAAATGTTAAGTGGTTTCCTCATGTTCAATATATTTTTTGTGTACTTGCCATTTTTCTTAATTTATTGTAAAGCCACTGCCTGATTGTCTTTGAAAGTGGAGTCTGGCTGTGTTATTTATCAGCTATGTAGATTGCATTCCTTTAATCTAGTTAGTTCTTTGAATATAAAGATATATTGCAGGTAGTCAGTGGGTAATGCAGTTATAAACTCATACGGTAGAATCACTTATTTGTCATTGGTGTGAGGAAATAATGAGCAGAATTTCATTATTGGCTTTAGCCT
Organism: Mimophis mahfalensis; assembly: GCA_032468015.1. Classification (NCBI taxonomy): domain Eukaryota; kingdom Metazoa; phylum Chordata; class Lepidosauria; order Squamata; genus Mimophis; species Mimophis mahfalensis. The sequence continues at coordinate 9,695 of JANHFR010005943.1, forward strand.
ATTTTGACTGTGTTTGTGTTGTTGTTTGATAATGTATTTGTTCCACATGGATATTTGCTGCCTAGCATTTTTGTGACCATTCCTGAATCGGCAGTCTATCAACCCAGTTGTGCCATTGGTGATATAAACACGACTAATGTTATTGGGGATATAAGCACGACTAATGAAATCTAATGTTTATTTATTTAGTATATAGCCACACAACTCATGAAGATGTACCACAAGACCATAAAACAGTTTTATACATATACACACAAAAAAATATTTTTTAAAAAAATTAAAAAACATAAGTGATAAGGGGGAAAAAAATCAGATATGGAGTTAACGGAGCTACCTTGGTACACTGCTAGTCCCCAGGGAGCCCTGGACCTAATGGCCTAATTAGTTCTTGAGAGATATACAGAAAATCAGCCAGCCTCCCTTCAGGGAGGTGGAAATTCCATAAAGCCAGCATCATGGCGGAGAAGGCCTGCCTTCCATAGCCAGCCTCCTTAGCAGATGGGACTTATAGCTGCCAAACCTGTCAAGCAGCTTAATTGGGTTTTAGACTGGGTTTTTTAAATTGTTTGTATTGTTTATTTTAATTTAATGGGTAAGATTTATTGCTTTAATGTTTAATTCTCTTTTAAATTTTGTATTTTGGTGTTTTTTAATTGTCATTAGCCACCCTGAGTCCTTCAGGAGAAGGACGGTATACAAGTTACAATATATCTAAATCTAAATCGAACAGGAACAGAAGTATATAATTAGCACATTGATGATACCCCACATCATCTGATGAATGAACTCACCCAATGGCCTTATGTAGATATTGAATAGGAGCAGACAGAACACCAAAATGTATAGCACCCCACATAGTAGGGGCTGGGGCAGGATATGTTGCCCCTAATCAACACCTACTAGAATTAACCTCAGAGAAAACAGGCAAAGCAGCACAATGCAATGCTGCCAAACTCCATTCCTTTGAGTTGATCCAGAAGGATACCACAGAAAGCTACCAAAAGATCAGATAGGGAAGAATGGATGCACAAGCCCTATTCCATCTCTGCCAGAGATTATCCAAAAGCCAGACCAATACCATTTCCATCTCATTCTTGAGTCTTAATCTTGACTGAAAAGAATCTAGATAATTCAAGTTTCTCTGAAATTGTTGAACAACTATTTTCTTAACCACCTTCCCAAAAAGGTAAGGTAAGATATTGGATGAAAATTGACCAGTATAGTAGGGCCCAGAAATGACTTCATGAAATCATTTCAAGACTTCCTAAAGAGTTAAAGGAACAGTCTCTTCAAAGAATTTACGACCATTAGAACTCACTCACATTACACACACGGTGTGTGTGAGAGAGGGAGGGGGAGGGGGGCTACTTTGAAAGCTAGGAAGGGCATGGATCTATAGGAAGAGACTGACCTTGTAATTCTAAAAATCCTTTCCAGTTCTTCAGTCTCAACAGGTTCAAACTATTTCAGCTTCCTAGGCAAAATTCCTTCCCAAATGTCTCTTCCTGACTTGCATAAGATCAGTTTCTATCTGCAAGTGAATTTTTTTTTTTTAATCCCATTTATATCCCGCCCTTCTCCGAAGACTCAGGGCGGCTTACAAAGTGCTCAGCAACA
>JANHFR010005943.1:20575-31561 GCA_032468015.1 Mimophis mahfalensis
GCGACTGGCGGGGAAGAGGTAGAGAAAGGAGATGATGGCGGAGGCAGCGACGGTGGAGTCTTGGCTGCTTCCGCCGTCATCTCTTCCTCGCCAGCCACTGAGATGGACAGGAGGTGGCGGGGACTTGGAGAGAAGAAGGAGAGGAGTTGGTGCAATGGAGCTCCTGTCTGTCTCTGGGCAGCTGGCTTGGCTGCTTCCGCCTTCATCTCCTTTCCCTACCTCTTCCCTACCAGCCGCCCACAGATGAACAGGAGCACCATTGCACCTGACTCCTCTCCTTCTCCTCTCCGAATCCCTGCCGCCTTCTGTCCATCTCTCGGTGGCTGGAGGGGAAGAGGTAGGGAAAGGACATGACGGCGGAGGCTTGCCTGCTTCTAGCTGCCGCTGCTGGCATCGGTTTCCTGGCCAACTGCGTGGGATCCCACCCGCGTGGTCGCCATTGCGCCTGGGGTGGCCGGTGCCATCATTCGTGCTGCAGCTGCAGGTGGCCCGCAGTGGCTGGTCGGTAGCAAGAGGTGGGGCGGAGACAGAGGAGGAGAAAGGAGAGGAGTCGGGCACAATGGCGGTGCTGGCCACCCCAGGTGCAATGGTGTCTGTGCCTGTGTGCCAATTGGCCTGCACTTGCGCATACACAGTAGCCAATTTCGGCATGCACGCATGGACTGCCACGCACATTAGGCTTTTATTATATAGGATTATTGTCTTCTCATATAAAATTGTTTTTCCTAAAATTATAATTAACCAGATAAAGAAATATTAGTTTCATCAGGATAGGATAGGATAGGATAGGATAGGATAGGATAGGATAGGGTAGGATATTTGGCCAAGTGTGATTAGACACACAAGCAATTTGTCTCCAGTGCCGAAGCTCTTGGTATACATGCAAAGCAATGGAATAATAATATATTAATAATAATACCAACTAGATGGGGTAGCAAAGAAGATAATGAGGACAATGATAACACTACAGCCATATTACATGGATAAATTCACATAGACATTAGACAGCACTGAGCAAATTAGGTGTTCAGCAGAGTGATGGGCTAAGGGAAAAAGTTGTCCCTGTGTCTAATTGTTTTGGTCTGCAATGCTCTGTAGTGCCATCCTGAGGGTAGAAGTTGAAATAGATTGTATCCAGGATGTGAGAGGTCTGCAGATATCTTCTCATCCCTCCTGACCCATTCAATATTCAGGTCTTCTATGTAAGGCAGGCTGGGTGCAGTTATTGTTTCTTCAATCTTAAATATCCACTGGTTCTGGTACCTGTTCTGATTGTTTGCTGCCTCAAGCCAGGCAGTTATAGAAGTACAGATGACAGATTCAATAATTCCTCTGAAACATTTATCAGTAGCTCCTGGAGCAGTCTGAACTTCCTGAGCTGATGCAGGAAGAATATTCTTTGTTGAGCTTTTTTAATGATGATTCTAATGTTAAGGGTCCATTTCAAATCCTAGGAAATTATAGAATGCAAAAATGTGAAGGACCCTACCTTCTGTTCTGTCAAATATGATAAGTGGTAAACTGGAAGGGCTCCTCCTAAAATCCACTCTCATCTATACAATTGCAGCCCAGGACCATTTGTTCAACCTCCCATCTTTATGCAGACTTGTCAACATCTCAAATGAGGCTGATGGCCATTGTATGATCTGCAAAGTTCAGAAACTTCTAGAATTACCAGAGAAGGTAATTGGAAGGATTAAGATAGGTGTAGGAGAATTGTGTACTGTCAGTATACCTGAGGTGGCATAGGTAGCAGTAAATAATGATGATTTTTCTCTCAGAACTGCAGTAGAACCCATTTAGGTTGTCTGCCAGTTGTTGGTTCTTTTCAGTAAGAGAGGGAGATCTACTGTGTCCAATATGTTATTTATTTATTTATTAAATTTATATACCGCCCTTCTCCCGAAGGACTCAGGGCGGTGTACAGGGCAATTAAAACATGACAGATATATACAGTTAAAAATAAATTAAATTAATTATGAGCCCTGACACACAACACATTTAAAACCACCAATATGTTATTCAGGCTTCTCCACACATTAGCTGAGAACTCATTTCTCAGCTTTTCAGAGTAATTTCTCTCTGTTTTACCTACTCTTAGCATTATTGTTTGTAATTATTTGATTGTTATTGTTTTTATGGTTTCATAAAGGTTTTGTGTAATTGTATTTGCAACTGATTTCTGCTGAGAATTGAGATAATTAAGCCACTTAGAAATGAAATCAAATAACTAAGAAATTTTTAAAAACAGTGAAATAACAGAGACTCTGTTGGAGTTTTCTCTTAATATTTACTTAATACCACCACTTTCTGTTCTGTTGAGTACTCAAGGCATTTAAGAGAATTTGAAAGAGCAAAAATAGAATACAAACAAGCTTTAAAATAATTGTAGCATTTCAAAATTTACAGACTTTCTAAATACCAAGGGACTGGGGGCTAAACACAGTTCCCAAGGAGGACATTTCAAAACCTGAGAGCAGTAATTATAAAACTCCTCTCCCACATGGATCTCTTTAAAGTAGGAATCTACTCAGAAGGGTATTCAATGAATTAAGAAAGCATCACATAAGTCACCTGATATTTAGTTTCTTTTTTGTTTGATTAGAAAATTTAAGGTCATTTGAGTGAACAAAACAATGAGTTTAACACTGTAACTGTTAAATGTATTAACTAAATAAAACACTTCTATAGACCTAGATTTCTGCAACAGGTAGCACAATTTAATGTAAAATTGATTTTATTAGAGAGGTGTTGAACCTTGATTATTTTCATTGAGCATCAATGGATTCTCTTAGTAATTTCACCTCACAGCTGGAATTTTGCATAAGAAAATAAAATAGCTGTTAAATGCTATTGTTCAATTATGAAGCTAATAACAATCCCTAGCTATTTATTGGTGTTGCTGAAAGTTGATTTTTGAGTAGGACAGATTTATTAATAAGCAGGGCTAACCATCTCAAATATGGTTGCATATGGAGTTTCAAATCTCAGTGTTCAGAAACTTCAGAGAAGAGTTTCTCATTTTGACACTGTAAATATTTTCAATTGTCACACTAGACTATATCCAACTGGGAGTAACGCAGTATAGGAGTATAGGAGTAATGCAGTATTTGTTTCAATCGCATACATCACAAACTTCTTTCTCTTTGGTGTGACCATATGTCCTTTTTTTCCAATTGAATTAAAATGATTGGGATAAATTCTTTTAAAATGAACACACATTTATTGTCATGGTTAAAGTCTAGACAGGAAACTGAGAGACCTTAACTTCTAATCTTCCGTCAGGCATGGAAGCCAGCTGGGTGAATGAAGTTGTGCAGTCAGTCTTCCTCAGTCCAACTAAAAGAGGCACAATTCTAAATAAAGGAGAAAAAATAGCCAAAGTATACCCAATAATGTAATGGGAAACATATGTCCAAATATAACTCTACTGAATGAGGGAATTTGCTCCTGAATTTGATATGAAAGCTGAGCAAATGACTAAGCATATTGACATTTTCTATATGCCAGAAAATAAGAAACAGCTACTTATATTTGTTTACCTCTATAAAGGCTTTGGGCTTTACTGTCATGTTTCATAATGGAAAATAGAGAAATGCCACAGTATCCAATTGGCTTCTTTTTGTATATCTTGTCTCTTTTTGTGCACTGTATTGTTGAGATGAGGGATTACAGTGCAGGAGTAAAGTATATTCTTTTTTTTTTTTTGACCTGAAAAACTATTGACCAGTAAACTATACTGGATAAGATGGACCAATAATCTGAAGATTTATTTTATTTCTCAATGACCCCCAAATATACCTTATAATATAATTCAGAATTTATGCTTATTCTTATCTCAATTTTTACAGACTAATTCAGAAATTTTCTCCATCTCAAGATCACGAAGTTTTCTAGCAAGAAAATACAAAAACTAAATAATCCAGCAGGAGGGCTTCTACCAAGTCCTGTTCAAAAGCTTGAATTTTTTCATTGTAAATAGTAGAGTAAACCAGAATTCCAAATTAAGGCACTCCTTTCCTCCAACTTCAGCCAACCTACTCACAGAATATACCCAAAGCAGTTTATTTCTTCAACCTCAAGTTTTCAAGCCCAATTTACTACTCTGAACTTCTCTATATACCACAGCAACCAATCTACATCCTCTTCAGAAGGGCAGTGTTTTAAATGGGCAAGGGATAATTTTTTTCTGAACTTCAATTCTCAGCCCTACTTAAATTTAACACGTAAATCTATCCATATTATGATCTAAGCTATATCCATTTACCTCTACTCTTATGCATTGTTTCTACTTCCAGAATTTTGAAAACTATGTCAGTATGGTCTATGGAGATTCTCAGTCATCCAGGTCATGGTTGCCCAAAGGTTTTTTTTTTTCCCAAGAGACAACTGGACTTTCTATGTCAGTGTTGTTTCACACTGTGATATAAGTAGCATATACTTTTGGTAAATAAAATATTAGATCTTCAACCCAGCTAAGAGTTCTCCATAATGAGTGATGGAAATATCCTATACCAATCCAATTCTTCTTACCCGTCTTTCTCAGATGCTTAGTATTTCTAGTCTTAACATGTACAAATATTGTCTAATCAATGTTAAGATCCCTAACTATCCTTTCCTTGTATAGAAACCAACATTTCATCTTCAGTGGATTAAAAAGCTATCTATGTTGGGCATTTTAGCTTCCAAACGTTACTTCAGTTTGTAAAGTTATCACTTTTTCCAACCTGAAGTGTTCTATCATATTGAAAACTCAGTCTCTAGTGTGCACTTGGAGCCCCGCCTTTTCTTTGAGGCGTCTTTGATAACTTTTCCTCAAAGCTATCCTTTGAGACTTACTTAAAATTATTACCAGCTGTTTCAGTAAAAATTGTTTTGTTTAGGTATCTGCATGGATTCATCAACAGGCAAAGAGCCAGCAAGAAACTATGGCAACTTTCATAAAACCAAGATACATTTCTTTTGTTTTCCTAACTTTAACTATGACAGAAGGATAGCTCTTGATCTCAAAAACGTTTGACATTTAAAAGAATGCAAGATTAAGAAATAATGCCAACAGATACAAAATGCAACAAAATAACTATAAAGCTTAGTAAGCAATTCTTGTGCACTAAATAGCCTGATCATGATAAACATACAGATATCATATGTAACCATTTAGGTTTCATAGATTAGAGAAGCATTCTAAGTAAGTTATTAAATAAATATTCTTATTAATATGCCTCTCATTTAACTGAATGTAATGACTACATTACACTGGTTTGCAGAGCAATTGGCCTTTCTTTTCTTAAATCATGAAAAACAAACCATCCCATCCAATTTTATTTTATTTACTAGCTGATTACCCAGCATCCTTTCCTTTCCTTTCCTTTCCTTACCTTCCTTTCCATTCCATTGTGTTGCCTTCCTGATTCCCTTCCCTTCCTTTCCCTTTCCTCCCTTTCCTTTCCTCCCTTTCCCTCTTCTTCCTTTCCTTTTGTGTCTACTTCGTTTTCCTTCCTCCTTTCAGTTCCTTTCCCCTTCCCTTCCCCTTTTCCTTCCTGCTTTCATTTCCTTCTATTCCCTTCACTTCCTTTCCTTGAGTTTCCACCTCCCCTTTTCTTTCCTTCTTCCTTTCCTTTCCCATTCCTTTCTTCTTCCCTTCCTCCTTTCATTTCCTTTCTCCGTCCCTTCCTTTCATCCTTTCATTTCCTTTCCCCTTTGCTTCCCTTCCTGCTTTCCTTTCCCCTTTGCTTCCTCCTTTCATTTTCTTTCCTTTCCCCTACCCTTCCCCCTCCTCCTTTCCTTTTCCTTCCTTCCATTCACTTTCCTTCCTCCTTTCATTTCCTTTCCTCTTCCCTTCCCTTCCTCCTTTCCTTTCCTTTGCTTCCCTTGTCTTCCTTTCATCTTCCTCCTTTGCTTTACTTTCCCCTTCCCTTCTGTTCCCTTTCCTTCCTCCACCTGGTGCTGGATAGGGGGATGAGCCTCCCCAGGTGGCCCTGGCCAGCTGCCCCAGCATTGGAGGAAGGCGGGCAGGGCCACGTGGGGAGGCTCAATCCCATATCAAGTGCTGGCCTCACCTGGGCAGGTGTGTCTTCAGGAAGCGAGCCCCAAACCAGCCCCCCCTTCCTCTTCATCCTCTGGTGACATCAGCATCCTGTAGAAGGGTGAGTGAGAGCAGCTAGCAAGGCAAAATGAGGCAGGCAGGCAGGGCTGCATGGGGAGGGTGAGTGAGAATGGCTGTGGAGGTGAGGTGAAGCAGGCACGGCCACATGGGAAGGCCGACCAAGAGTGGCTGGGGAGGCAAGGTGAGGCAAGACAGGCAGGGCCACATGGGAAACTGACTGAGAGCAGCTTTTCTGCCTCAACCTTCCCAGTCCCAGCTCTGTGGCCAGTTCTGCTGACTCCACCGCTGCCTCCACTGAGCCTTTGTACCCTGCACATGTGCAGTACTGGCACTGACAGTCAGTACTGCATAAGCACAGTGAGTGCTGCTAGGGGTCGACACTTTGCCAGCCTTTTTAGGGGGCACAGACCCCTCAATGGCATGTCTGACACCCCCCCACCACCACAGTGACCATCTCAGGAATGCAAGGTAGGTATGTGGCAAGTTTGGGTGGGATTGGTGAGGAATGAGGAATGTATGCAGGACATACAAACACACTTATCCAACCACAAACCCACAATTCTGTTTTACATATATAGATTAGCAATGGGAAACACAATACAGCTGCTATATATTCATTCTCTTTTTTTCTGTATGTAATTTTTCACACTTCCTTTTCTAATTACCTTATGGAATTGCTTGTTAACTGCTTTTCAGCTGTTGGATCTTGGATCAATGAAGTTTTATGGCATCCATAAACTTACAAGGATGATTTAAAATGATAGAAAATTATAAGCCAACTAGGATGACAGATAAATTTGAAATAAGATGTTTTAGATGTGAGACTCCTTTTTGTTTCCCTCAACAGCCCTCGGCTGAGAGATAATGACCTCAAAGTTATTCAGTGAGCTCTGTGGAAAAGTGAACCTTAGTCTTCTGAGTCCAAGTCCAACACTTTAATATTCTATTATATGAATAAAAAGTTAATTGGTATAAAAGATAACAACCAAAACAACCAAGAATCCACAATAGAAGGCAGACCAATAATCAGCAACCAAAGAAAGCTATGCAATAACTGTACAAAGAATTGTATAGGTCCAAGGATAACCCAATCACTAAAAACGCCTGGTCAAACTACCATAAAACACACTAAAATGCAATATGACTAAAAGAAGATACTTGATAAAATGTTAACAGTGCAGAATAAAATACCAGAAATAGTAGGCAGCAGCACAGTAGGTCAAAAACTATGAATTAAAAAAAAATCAAATCCAATTCAAATTCAATCCCTGGGAAAAAATTAAAAAGTTTTCCCAAATTGCATCTGGAAGGAGTACGGTGCCTAGTATAGGTAGTAATTGGAGCAGATTTAGACAATCAGTTTCATTTAAGAGACCCAGGAGTTGATCAATCTCTGTCTCTCCTATATCCTGCCTAGAAAATGTACATTGGCTAATGGCTAAACCTATTTTTTATCCTTGGAATATAGAGGTTAGGGTTACGGTTAGAATTAATATGCCAATTTATGATTGTTTACTAATCAAATTCATACAGTTGCCCATCTCACAAAAAGTGATACATTTCTGTGATATATTATCTGTATAAATTTAATTCCACACTCTGAGGGAGTTTGCATAACAGAGATGTTTTGTAGCTCAGATTGTTGGATCAAGATGACAGGCAGAATTTTTTTCCTATAGTGTTCAAATAATAGATGATAATCATTCCTCATTTAAAAGAGTACCACTTCTACAAATTATGGCATTATTATTGAAAATAATCAGTCCTGGTCCTTGAAGTAAGCAGAAGTAATCCATCCAAAATTCAGTAACAGCAGCACTGTCTGCATATTTCTCAGGAGGACAATGCAGAGATCACTTTTTCACCAAAGATTACCCAATATGTAGCCTTCATGCAATTATTTGTATTCATGAGAGTCTTTGAATCCCTCTGCAGTCATACCATCTTAAAAAATAGTGGTCATGTTATTACTTTCCAGTATATAACTGCTATATTGATCATTATCATATGAGTGACATATGAGAAGGGGGATTGGGAAGAATAGAAAGATTTGAGAAACTGCATTAGGTGAGACTAAAAATTGCTACCCTGCCAGAAGATGTTTAGATAATTCAAATGCATATCATTTCCTATGCAGATAAAAATACAAAAACAGAAAGATACACCAAAAACAGATAACCAAAACTAACACATAAAAGATCTTCTGCAGAAAATCCAGTTGGTTCAGGACAACGTACATTTCTTTCAAGGAAGAAAACAAATTACTCTTCCAAGAGTGATTTTAGTATGTTAATTTTATATGTATACCAAAATAAGTAAGCAAATGAAAGTAGCCCATCCATTAATCCAGAAACCTACTAAAAAAAAGGAGGGTATACTGTAAGCAATAAGTCAAGTTTGAAGTTGCAGCAGATAAGGGTAAGCTGCAAAAACTTACAAGGTGAAATTAGGAAGCATGAACTGAAAGTAAAGCTGCAGAAATGTCACAGCCAAGTAAGGTGTGAGAAAGAACAGCTAGACTCAAGAGCTATCCACCATATAATCTAAAACTGAAGCTTCGGGGTTTGGGGTTGTTGTTTTTTTTTGTTTTTTTGTGAGCTTGGGTAATTTATTTAAACGTGAATACTCATTTTTCCCAGAAAAGATATTGAAGACGATTAAAGATTAAAGGATAAAAACGGCAAGCTACATAAACTGACACATTAAAATGAAAACCTAAAGAGCAAAGCATTAGAGAAATACTTTGAAAATTCAGATTTTCACTAGCAAAAATGTAGAAGTAAAATAAATGAATGAATGAATGAATACAAGATGAAGCCAGAACTGCTAGCAGGATATCAGGTCAGAAGCAATCCATGATACTGGAGACAGTAAAGAACAAAATGTAGAAAGTCCTTATAGTACAAAGCAAGGATTGTGCCTTAGAAGTTCTCTGTCTTTGGAGAAGAGATGTATCTAGACATTTAATAATGAGAGTTTCTGGCAGTTACTTGCTGATCTCTGTACTATCCTTAGTCCTTAGCTGTAAAACAACAACAACAACAAAACAAAACAAAAAACCAAAAAACCCAGTATCAGGATATGTTTTCGGTCCCCTTGTTCTTATCAGAAGCAGAAAACACCTGTCTATTCCTAAGTACAATGACACCAATATGACAAAACAGTGCCATGTTGTAAGCTTTAATCATTTAATTTTCCCCCAAATTGCATCTAAGGCCATGGACATGGACATTTTACAACCATGGATATTTTTCCTCTTGGAACATGATATGGCTAGGATTACTTCTCAACTCTGGGAATGAAATGCATCATGAGATGCTTTCATCTTTAGCCTTGATTTACCTGTAATTGGAGTTACTTTGGGTAAAAGAACAGGGACAACAGCTTTGAAACTTTGAAATCAAGTAAATCTAATGTGACTTTTAAAAACAACAAGATTTCATTCTGGTTCATACCAAAGTCAGGGAGAAAAAGCAGGGTTGTTTAATGAATAAGAGGAGAATGCTCTACTTGTGTGCAGTATGAAGCACAAGTTGGTATCACACACAACAACTTTTTTGTAAATGGCAACTAAAGGTAGCTTATGCTTTCTTCTCTTTCTACGTTTATTTCCAACTATTTCTTTTGATTCTCCATCCTTGCAGCAGTAGGTATGTATTTATGTGTATATGTGTATACACATAACACATATAAATGTTCTAGCTATGAAACTAATTAAGTACAGAGTAGTCCATTAATGCTCAATATATATTAAATTTATTAGCATTTATTATTGCCTAAAATGTATTTTCATATATTTTTTAAAAGAATGGGGTACTGTTACTTCCATAGGAAGAAGTGTGAAATATTTAATTGTGAACTAACTAAATAACGATCACAGTTATTATCAGGCAATGGACATTCTGGAGATTATTCTAAATATATGTACATTTCAGCTGGTGAGGTGCTCATCTAGTTATACTATTCATGGACAAAAGCATCAATATGCCACACAATATGCCCAATATGCCCACACAGGGATCACAGAACTTTTACAATTATATATTCACACAAATTACTATACAATATATCAGTCTGTATATGAGCAACCTGTTCTCTCATTTTCTTCATTTTTTTTTACTGATTTCTGGTTTTCTTGTACACATGTGTTAGAATAATAACAAGCTTTTCTCCTGGGTGATAAATAACTAATTGTGACTTCTCTGCAGTAAAGGAATGGATCCTAGCATCTGCATTGCCCATAAAAGTTGTGGCTTCTGAGTAACAATAAGAGATAATGTATCAAGGTAATGGAGAGATAGAGTGGTTTGCATGGTTCTTGAGATGGATAAAGGTTTAATTGTGCAGCAAAAACAACCTATGCAGGGTTAATAGCCATCTGTCTGTACTTAGACATACATAAAGGCAAATCTGTGCTAGCAATCACTGTTTACACATTTGGAAGTTAACTATCTAGAGGCAATTTTATTCCTTCTCCTTTATTGTGCTTACTGTACTTTATAACACAAGAGAGTAGCAATGAAACCAATTAGGAGTCTATTGGAAGTCAGCCTTTATGTCATGCTTCTCTCTCCCCCCCCCTCTCCTTCTCTCCCTTTTCCTCCTTTCCTTCCTCTCTCTCTCTCCCTCCCTCCCCCCTCCTCCTGTTAATGTTATTGAGAAGCCCAATAAAACTAGTCACTAAAAGGGAATTATTTTGAGCTTTTAAGATTCTGAGTGACCACAGAAGAAAGATTTCAAGGACTTTTTTTATAAGGTGAAGTGCAAAGAACTGGATGTAATGATTTGGCCATTCATAGGGATCTCTGGCAGGGATGCAGTGGCTCAGTGGCTAAGACGCTGAGGTTGTCGATCAGAAAGGTCGGCAGTTCAGTGGTTCG
>JANHFR010005943.1:31661-43768 GCA_032468015.1 Mimophis mahfalensis
CTGGCTCTTCGGCTTGGAAACGGAGATGAGCACCGCCCCCTAGAGTCGAGAACGACTAGCACATATGTGCGAGGGGATCCTTTACCTTTACCTAGGGATCTCTGGCAGTCCCTAAAGATCCTTAATGAAGGACATGCTGGGTTTATGGCCTAGGTCTGAGGCTGCAATCTGAAAGGCCAAGTTCCCCTTTCTATTGTATAAGAAAGAGGAACTTCAACTCCCACAAATTCAATGGTTATGATTAAAATATAGGAAAAAAATCTTGTATACCCAAAAGAAACTCTGTTTGTCTTCTTAATACTATTCTGAACAGTATGATTGTTTGGTAGGCTAGTAAATAAGATCCTCCTATATTTACTGCTTGATTAATTTCTAGACTGTATAATGTATTTTTATGCTCTGGGAAGCTAAAACCAAGTGTCAAGATAGGAGTTCATATAAACATTTCATTAAAAGGAAAAGAATGCAAAATGAAAACAATAACACAACATAAATTCTAAGGCAACAAAGAGCTATTTATACATATATTTAATATGCAGAATGCTGAGCTCTGGGGAGAATCTATTTAAGTTCCACAGTAGAGATGCTACCACTGAAAAAGACCTGCATTTCATCTTTATTACTTCCATTTCTTACAGAAAGTACGGTAGTTGTAAATCTTAAACAAGGAAGTAAAATCGTATCAGTGGATGTTTCTAGTAAGTAATGCCCTAGGTAGATTTGCTATCTTTACATATTTTCCAGAACTTTTAATGACAGTTGATACAAAAATGAAAGGGTAAGAGAAAGTATTTTATTTTATTTTTAATTCAGACTTATTAATTCTGGAATATGATCATAGTCTTTAGTCTTATTTGTGATGGGATTAAGTTTGGTTCATGAGAGAATTAGCTATCTTTGTTTAGAGATTTAATAAATGGAAAGTAAAAGGCAGAAAAGGATGCAAATGTAACTAAGCAAGAAGTTTAATAAATTTCTGAAAACAAAAAGAAGAAAATAGATAGGGAGCTATATCATCAGATAAGACCATAGGAATCCCTGGAATTACAGAGACAGTGTCAGGAAACTGAAACCCCATAATTAAACTATAATGCTAAGAATGAGAAAAGGGAAGGAAAGGATCATATACAAGTTGCTTAGTAAGGGTGGCAAAGAAATAATAAGTAAGAGTCAGAGTCATTGAGTTTAACTCAGTGTTCACCCAAAAAATGGTATGTATTCTAACAGGAATATACGACCAAGAAAAATGGGCAGGATGATAATGAAATACCTCTTTACTTTAAATGACTTTAAATTTCCAGAATCATATGAATTGTATTCTAGAATGCCAAAAGAATCTGTGATGTTTGGGCCAAAGCATTATGAATTTAAAATTCCAGGAGAACTGATGAAGTACCAGAAGATGGATTTTTTTTTATTTAAAAAGGTAGAAAATGATTCTAAGTTAACGGATATCAATCAGCATGATAGTGAAGACCTTGCAGTAATTATTAGAACCCAACATGGATTTCTCAAGAGATAATCTTTTCCAGTCTAACCTTATAGCTTCTACTCAAAAAGTTGTCTTCAATGATTCCTCATTAAATTGGACAGAGGTATTAAGTCGGTACTACAAGAATCAACTCTTGATCCTTTACTCCTCAGAATTTGCATTAATAATTTGGATAAAGAAATGGGAAGAATATTTATAAGGGTTTGCAGATGACACAAATTGGTGGGATAGCTAAAAAGAGAAATGTGCAGAAGTCTTCACTTTGAAAAAAATCATATGCACCAGACTAAGACAGGAAAGACTCCATTGCTAATGCTACTTGTCAAATTAAGAAGCTGAGGAAGAAGAATGCAAACACTTGCAAGTGTCCGCTCCAAAATTAAGAAAACATACTACACATTTCCTGTAGATTCATGAGATCCCTTTGAAATTAATTCTGTCTGTCTGTCTGTCTGTCCTGTCTGCTGGCTCTATTACTGTGGTGTGGTTGTTGCCTTTGTTTTCTGATTATACATGTTTTCTGATCATACATCAATTTGATATAAGAGTAGATATAATTCACTGTTCTTTTAAGAAAAAAGCTGAAAACATGTCAGCCTTAAAATATTCATGAAAAGCTTGACAAATCTTGAGGCTTTATCATAGTTTGTAATTTCAGAAGCTAATGCTGCATATTTTTCCTTTTCTATGCCTGAGTGAGATTCCTTAGTCCAAATATTCACGCTCCTATTTAGGCTAAGTCCTTCCGGGGTCAGAATGGAAAACAACAACAACGAGACTTGTTTTCCAAAATGCTCCTTTACTGAAACATATCAAGGCACTCGTGGGAAGTGAATGCATTTGCATCAATTCATGTCTACAGTTATGAAGGAAACACTTCTGTTCATCATGGTAAGAGAGAGATTAATGCAGGCCACTAGTTACTGACTTGAATGATTTCAGAGTAACAGGAGGCTGCAAGAGGAAAAAATAGTGATTTTTTGTGAAGCACTGCGGGAGTTCTCTTTGCTCCAAAGGTCTGAAAAAAGGATTGGGAATAAAGGAATGATGGAGCATTAAGAATTGAAATGGAACAAAGGAAGCACTGGAACATCATCTCTTGGAAGTTTCTTGTTTGTTTCTTACTTAGCCATTATTTTCATTTCCTTTGTCTTCACTACCTGATTCTCTCTCCATCACAGTCTTCACAAACCATGAGATTAGGTTGAATTATCCCCAGTTTCTGCAATGGGAAACTGAGTTCAGTTTTCAGATAACCATCATGTTGGTGGGATTTTTAACTTCAAAAGTCAGGGAGGTGCTTACATGCTTCTGAGAGCAAATAAGTGTGTGTTCATTGCTCTGTGGAATAAGAAGAAAACACACAAATAGGGAGAATGAGAAGATAGGTGACCTTTTCAGATGGCAAAAGTTAAAGTCTCTGCTCCACTACTTACTTTGTGTTGCCCTTTTTTAATGTCAGGAATGGCATTTGCAGTGAAAGGAAATGGGAGCTCATAAGAGAAATGCCCTTGTGTTGCCATACATCCATCTTGTTGGCATATCTCTATTGTTTTTGAAAACTCTGTGAAATGCAGCATAGAATTGGAGGACCACACTCAGATGGAGGAAAATGTACATGGAAAAGTATTCACCTCACTGAAAATGGAAATCATAATTCTATGGTGAGGATTATTTAGGACAGGGATCACCAACCTTTTCGACCTCAGGGACCACTAAATTCACAATTTTGAATCCTGCAGACCACTAATATGGTCTGCCTGGCTGGGGGGGCGTAGCTCGGAAGTTATGTGACTGGGTGGGCATAGCCAACTCGATGTCACTCACGATGAGGGGTGCCTCACGGGCCTCTCCTCCCCTCCCAGCCACTCATCATCTGCCTGCCCAGGCTCCTTAAGGCCCTAACAGGAAGCGGTTGTTGGAGCTAGGCAGCCACCATGAGAAACTGTTGGCAAAACAGCTGGCTCAGTTCAAATTGGATCTGACCGAGAAGGAGGCTCAGCAGAAGCACCTCACTGAGGACTACAAGCATAGGTTTTCCAAGCAGAGGGAAGACCTGCAGAAGTGCAAGGCCAGGTACCAATGCCTGGCGGCTCAATGAGCTGAGATGGTCATCCAGTTCCAAGCCATGATGCAGTCTCACTACAACAAGGCCCTCCAGCTCTTCTCCACCACCAGCACTTCCCTCCAGTCTTCACTCAAAGCTCTGCACCCGGAGGCTGAAGCAGATGCCAAGTTGGAATTTCTGCCACCCCTCCGACTGGCAGACAAAGACCCCAAAGGGGAAGACTCTCCATAGCAACACAAATATTCATTGCATGTATCTGGCCCAGGGGCTGTAGTTTGAGGACCCCTAATACAAAAAATGAAAATAATTTTTCTGCAGACCACCAAAATTTTCTCATAGACCTCTAGTTGGTGACCACTGATTTAGGATGAAGTCATAAGACACTCAACTAGCCTATCTCATCAAGGCTTTTGTCATTCTTCTCTGTATTGACAAATCATGAGATTTAGAAAGCTAGTCTAGACCAGAAACTTAGATCCAGATCTCAATTTATCTAATGGTTCTAACCATGGTAAATGAAATATCAAGTTGTTTGTTAGTACCAACTAAGAGAAGGAGCACATGAATGAAGAAACAAGCTAACCGTATTTATGAAAGGACTGACCAAATTGTGACTTAATCGTTGTCTATCACTTATAGAGGTGAATGTTTCACATCTTTTTACTGTTTTACACATAAGGAGTACTTTGAGAACAAAATGTTTATATTTATATATAATTCTATTTGACTAGTCATACAATATGAGAAACAGGATGTTTGATTTCATTTTCATTTAGCATTGGGCTGCTCCATCAGGAATGCATGCTAAAAAATAAAACTAAGGATGCTCTTCAACTATTCCAGAACCTTTTAATAAACTGACACTGTTTATCCCTTCCACAGATTTCATGTGTAAGACAATATGACACTACCCATTTGTTGGTGTCCACAGTGTGGAATTAAACTATCAAAACACAAACAATGAATGTCCCCAGAAGCATTTGAGTGATTAGTATGAGAAATACAATCCTGGACTAGATCTTTGACTCTGGTTTAGAGACATTTTGTGTAACCTGAATCAATTCTCAGGATCTCCTCTATAATTTCTGAGTCTGAGATTCATAGAGTTTTAGATAAGAACAGCTACTGTGTTGTTCTTAGTTGCGAAGTCATGTCCATCGCCACCCCATTAACAAAGTTCCTCCAGGCCTTCCTGTCCTCCACCATCCCTCAGAGTCCTTTTAAGCTCGCACCAACTGCTTCAGATTTAAGTTTCATCTTCAGAATCTGGCCTTCTAAAGAGCAGTCAGGGTTGATTTCCTTTAGGACTGACCAGTTCAATTGCCTTGCAGTCCAAGGGACTTGCAGGAGTCTTCTCCAGCACCATAGTTCGAATGCCTCACTTCTTTGGCACTCAGCCTTTCTTATGGTCCAATAGCTACTTTAGTAGACCACTAATACATCTAGACAAGTATTTTCAACACTGCCTGGTAGTGCCATTCCAGTTCTTACATTAATGTTTCATCCACCTTACTTTTAGGTACCCAGGACTGAATTTATACATAAGAGTCCTGTGACTGAGCAAACTTCATTTTCAGGAAATTGCACATATACTAGAAAGTAAATTTGTCCTGCTGGGTCTTTATTACATAAAGTCAAAGAATCTCTGCTTTACTCCATATTCTGTAGGCAGGTAGATTCCAGCTTCTGCCAAAAGGGAAAACTTGTTTTTAGCTCAAAATGTTTATCTTGTACAGACCAGGAAAATAGTTTTGGATCCTGTGAGATAAAAAGAGGATTATAAATAGAAAATTATATTAAGGTTTGAAAACATTGTCATTCTATACCCAGTAGCTGGCTGAGTAATTTAGGGAATAATTATCTGATAGGAAACTACTGTAACATACCCGAGGGCCAAACATTAACAATGTTGACAAAGAGAAACTTCTGCTAAGTATCCTTTATCATGACTGGGTGAATCATGGGACTCTACTCAGAATAAAAGTACCTTGTAAAGCAAACCTAGCAAAATGACAGCTTTTTTATCCATTTTTCATTATAGTTCCAGCCATGTATCCTGTATTAATGTTAATGTTTATCAATCAAGGTGAAATTTTAATCTATATCAATAAAAGAGAGGTGTCCATTACTGGTGTTTGTGGGTATTCCCCAGAAAGTCTCTCTCACCCGCCCACAGAAACTCCCTCAAATTTTACAGGTACCTATTTTCAACTCCCATGAACAACACTGGGGGCATGAGGAAGGCTGGGGTCCAGTTTTTGATGACAAAAAATGGTTTTAAACTACTCACCCCCATGGACATTTTTCTGCAAAGCAGCAGTGAGCATGTGCAAGAGATCATCCAAAGAATGGTGGGAATTGTAGGCTGTCTGCAATATGCTCTATTCTAGGCTCTGTCTGCACATGTCCAGAGAGAAAACAGAGGCAAACTCTGTTAAGGCTTCACTAGGTCATGGTCTGAAGACAGGTAATGTTATAATTCTTCCTTTCAAAGCTTTTTTTTTCCCTTCAGAAATACAACTGTACTTAACTCTCACCTGGTTTGACACAGCCTTATTGATTTAAAAGCAACCCTGCAAACTTTTACACAGTACTTGGAAGCCAGGCAGGCCCCACAGACAATACTATCTGAACAAGGGAAAAAGTTCTGATCTGAGAGAGAGAGAGAGACAGAGAGAGGAGAGAATGAGAAGAGGGAGAGAGAGGGGGGAGAGGGGGGAGACAGACAGAGAGGAGACAGAGAGGAGAGAGAGAGAGTATATTGCCGCTATTCCCAGGCAATATACCCAGGCAAAGTCGGTTCATCAACTAGTTAGATTATAAACATGAACAAAACTTGTAAAATACACCAATATCTCCCTGGACTTTAATTTTTGACCAGAACTAATTATGTCACTATTATTTCAAGATTCCTGTATTCTCTGTAAACCCTATACATTTATGCTTAGCCATGTTTTCTACAATTACAGCCTGTATTAACTTATTAGTGAAAACCAAGAAATTGTAATGTTGATGTGAACACATTTTTTTGATGAATTGATCTTGATTCCTAGCAACCACATAGATTTTTTTCCCCTTGATCCACCCCTAACCCAAACTTTCAGGTCTTCCAATGGTACATTCATTATCATTGTAGTTAACTCCATCAACTTTGCTGTTGAGCACTTGCCCCCCTCCCCATTTTCCTCCAGCTTTTCTAGTATTATAGCCTTCTCCAGGGAGCTAGATCTTCACATGATGCGTCCAAGGTAGGATAATTTGAATCTGGTCATTTTCTCCTTCAGTGAAAACTCTGGTTGATTTCTTTGTTTTCTTTGTTTTCTTGGCTGTGCATGGTATTCTCAGGAGTCCTTTCTAACATTAAAGTTCAAAAGTATCAATATGTACTTTTCTAAAGCCATCTTTAACATCTAGCATTGCTTTTCTTACAGGACTCTAATCTTTTCCCTTATGGGACTCTAATGTTTGCAAATATTATGTGTGTACATTTATGCATAGTTATATAGATATAACTATGGCTAATATATCTGCTTAAGAAAATGATGCATTTTACATAAGAGAAGAAAATTCTCTATTTCTATAGTTTCATTGAATTATAAATAACTTAGTTGCACATTACAATTTTATATTTCCTTCCTGCTGAAATTTCAGCAAACTTTAGAGAAAGGCTATCTCTCAGCTCTTCTCTATAAAAAAATGACAATAAAAGTTATATTATCTTATCTTATATACATCTCACTCTGAACATGCTGAACACCAGAAAATATATGTTTATGTGTATAGATCATCCCAATATATTGTACATATAGAGTAGTAACAGGTTCCTTCTCCTAAGCTACACACTGCATATCTTTTATATTGCATTATTTAGTATTTACTCAGGTTTCTATTCAAGAATGAAGCAGTTTCCACAAATCGCATTAAAAGCGATTCAGAAGCAAAGCTAACTTTATCACTTTCCATTTTATAATCATGAAGAGAGATCCAAATCAGCATTCTCTTGCTTTTTAGTTCTTTCCCATTGTTCCTCTTGCTGTCAGTAAGTTTATCTGGATGTCCTAAAAGGAAAGACATACCAGAAATTGCATTGTCCTCCAAAGGTAGAAGAATCACACAATGAGAATACATAGATGACTATCTCAAATATGCATAGAGAGGTGAATGAGATGCAGCTAAACTTCTATTGGGATTTAGGAATGGAGTCAATGAAACGAAACCACTTTACTTCATGCAGAAATAATTTCTAATAAGAAAAAAAAATGTGTAAAGGAAAGAATTATGCTGTGCTATGACATTTTATTATTTCATCACATCATCTCAAAGCACAATTGTATATATAGCCTAATGGAAGTAACAGTTGTATTGATAAGACAAGGACTGTCCTTCTCCCATCACCTACTCCCATTGTGGACCTTGCTAATTCTTGCAGATTACGAGAGCAGGAATTAGCCAAAATTCCTATAAAACATTTGAAAAGAAAAAATTAGAAGGATAGTGTATCTGATTTCATTCTGCAGAGAATATCCCATTTTCTCAAGCATAGGATTTACCATGATGATGTCTGGAGTTGCTACTGAAAAATACTAATGGGAAAAGTTTTTTTTTTATTATGCCTCCCCTTGGGTTTTAACTGAAGCACAGATAGCCAGAGATTCTACTGACTCCTAAAAGATGTACATGCAGATATAATGTTTGTACTGAGTTTATACATGTAATATCTAAGTAGATCTGAAAACAACATATTCCACCCATTAGAATTTCTGTGGAATTCTCTTCGCTATTTAAATAGCTTTTTAATAAGTTTTTTTTTTAAAAAAAAACACCTTGAACATATCATCTTCCATTACACGGTGTGTTGTCTGGGTACAAATGTCTCTATGCTATTACAATCAGAATTTACAATATTCATTACATTGATAATAAATGTCTAATCTTACAATATTAATAATCAACATTATTACTATTCATTTCTTCCTCTTAACATATCTTCTAATGAAAATATAATATTATATTAGGTATGGTAAACTTAACAATTATTTATAATAATTATATGTTTACATCTCTATCTTAACATATATTCTTTATTTCACTATTTATCTCCATTTATTTCTCACTTCTATTTTTATTCTCCAACCATCCAAAAAATAACTCCTATTCTCTTGAAATAATTTTAAAACCAATTCCATCCAGCAGTAATGTTGTGATATATTTTTCAAGGATAAAAAAAAATAATGGAGACAAATAAGTATTTGTTTAAAGAACCACAATGTGTGTATTCAGAACTATCTCGGAATTTGGCAGTGATTCTTGAGAGCTTTAATCAAGAATCTCCCATTGTTTAGAGGTGCTAGGGATTGAGCCTAGTATCTTCTTCATTCAAAGCAGAAATTCTATCACTACAATATTTCTCACCAAATAAAAAAGTAAGTTTTAACATTGGGAGGACTGGAATTCCAGAAGTAATCTAGGCAATAATAGGAAAGGCAAGAGTGCATGAATGGGTTTCACATATTGAAAAGAGAGAGCAAAAATCCAACAGCAGTCATATAAAATGTTTAGGATGTTTTCCTTTTCAGAGGGAAAGTCCCTACAGAATATTGAAAATTATTGTCATATTTGTGCTTTTCATATTTGCTCCTTTTTGTTTGACTATTATGTAGGCCTTGAAATTTTTATTTGAAGGTCAGTCTTCTCATATTTTGGGAAGCCAATCTATTCCTAAGTGACCTTGATGGTGAAATGATAGTAGTCCAAGGCCAATTTGTTGACTGTTGCTATGGTAATAGTTTTTCTTTTACAATGTCATAATGACAAGATTGACCTTAAAATACTCAGTAGTGGAAATTGCACCTAAAATGAATCCTTCTCCCTAAGGACCCATTACTTCTGGCACTGCTTTTAAAATCTTAATTGGCACTTGACAGGACAATCAAAACTAAATCTAAAGTCTGTTTATATTATTCACATTTCTGTCTTAGTTAACACATCTGAGATAAGTGTTCTGTCATGCTTACAAGTGATAATTAATTTAAGTAATTCCCTTAAAAATCAAGTGTATCTATTTTTGCACCAGGTTGCCATTTTATATATGCACCCCGTATATTCCTATTAAGAGAGCCAGTTTGGTGTGGAAGTTAAGGCAGCAGACCAGAAACTGAGACTGTAAGTTCTATTTCTACCTTAGATACAAAGCCAGCTGGATAATGTTGGACTAATCATTCAGTCCTAGGAAGAAGGCAGCTTCTGAAAATCTTGCCAAAAAACTGCAGGGATTAGTCCAGGCAATCATCAGAATTCAACAATGATGTGTCTGTGCGAAGAAACACACCCAACACACGCATCCAAATTCCTATTAAACTTCTAGTTTCATCCAATTTCTTTCTTTGCCTAGGTTTTTAAAAGATTGAAATAGAAGGGAGAACTGTAATTTGCTTATATTGTTCAGGCGTATAAATGGCTGCATGTGTTTATGCACAGAGAGAGAGACAAACATTTTATGTCAGCAAATTTTATATATATATATTTCCCTAATATTTACATTTCTGTACAGTTTATTTATGAACTACATCACAAACTGCAGAAAAGTTTAAAAATCAACATCTCACTGTGTTTCACTTGCTATGCTGTTTTACATTAATATGTAACCTGAATTATTTTTTGTTCCATTCTGAATTTTACAATAGAGATACCTATTTTCCAGGTTAAGCCATTTCAAAGACAAGGTAAAATATGATAACCAAAAAGGAAGTAATAATTACCCTGCTTTGAATTATTATTGTATTTACAAAGTTTCAGTCTTTAGTCTGATAAAAATTCCACTTCATTCCAACCCATGAACTTGACATAAAATTCAATAATCAGACCATAAAGCTAGAAATTGGTGCCTCTAGATAATAGATATGTATTCTGTGGCTGTGGTATGTTGAATTACAACTTCCTATAGCCCTATTCAGCCTTGTCAATTGGTAGGAATGCCAATAATTGTACCTCAGCAACTTCTGGATGACCTATGTAAAAGGGACCTATTGAAAAGGGAATCTGAGAATAATAAACCCTACAACAAAATTGTCAATAACTACGCTCAAAGTCAAGGGGACACAAAGAACAGTTTGTTCTCAGAACTGAATGACCTGCTGCCTGAGGCTGGCAATGGCTCTTCAGTAACTTTAATTTATGCTATTTAGAGTTCAAACTAACTCAGAATATAACCAAAAACATAAGGTTTAAAATAAGGTGTCAAATGTTATTGCAGCTTTAATGCTATATTTTGGGTCAATTGGTCATTTTGATTATCTTTAAACACTGCAGCATAATGAATGTGTCTGTCTGTCTCTTTCTCTCTTTTTCTATCATATATCTATCCTCTATCTCTATCTATGACCCTCTTTGTAGGTTTGTGTTTGTGTGTACATGTTTCTTTCCTTAAGGCATCAGCTTAATCTTGTATTCTTGGTTTGAAAAAGTTCACATCTTTGTTTTATCTTTTACCTGTATTCCCAACTGTCATTTATTCCTCCTCTGCCTTGAAAAATAGCATTTGGAGGCATAAAGTCAAGCCAGGAAAAAAAAAAATTGTTCTGTGCTGTTATTTGTGAAGCAAGATATTGTAGTCTTATGATTACCAAATATCTTTAACAGATAGGCAGCCAGCTATTATAGCCTTCAGTGTACACAAACTGCTCTCATAAGCAATCTAAAGACATCCTGTCTCCATACATATTGATTGTTGAGCCACGGTACATTCATCTTGATCAGTCTGTTTCTGGTGATAACCTTGGCTGATTGCTGTAAACGAAATGGCACAGTTGGCAGAACCCCCCGCATCACCTTTGCTAGGAAACGTATCAGGTGCTTCAGTAAAATTCATTGCTGTTTACAGCCAAGAACAATTTATAGCCTGGTGTGCCACAATGATAGGCTAATCAGGTCAAAACAATTCCCTTCTTTGGACCCTTTCCATCATCAAATTGTTCTTGTTCAGAAGAAGAAATTGCATGCCATAGGATTGCATTGGCATGGCCCATGACAAACCATCTGCTCACTTCATTCCATCTGTTATCCATATGAAAGTAATACTTTTCAGATAAATCTCTCAATTTGCAAAGGGAAGGATATTGCTAATCCTACCATACATATGGAAAAGGCTGAAGTAGTACAGTAAGCCAAGAATGACATATCTAATCGTGTGAGGGAATCATTGGCAGAGATGAAATTGAGAACCAATACCTATTTCAAGCTTCTATTCAAAGAGCCAGGAATTATGTCTGACAAGAAGTTATCACCAGGACAGCTATATTTATATTTCTAAGGAGCACAAGGAATAAAAACCCCAAAGGATAATCCTGAAGCTTTGAGAAGCACAATTGTACGATGTGTTTTACATCCATTTTGTTTTTTGTATGTTTTTATATTGCTTGAGTCATGTAATTCTACAGTCAATTCCCAGACCTATGAACTTTTAGGTCACTGTTTTAGTATATTTAAAGCATATTTTTGAAAGCAGAAAAAAAGAACATTACCAGTATTGTCTTTACTTTCCTTGAAAGG
>JANHFR010005944.1:33930-48523 GCA_032468015.1 Mimophis mahfalensis
GGAGGAGGAATTCTGGGAGTTGAAGTCCACAAGTCTTAAAGATGTCAAGTTTGAAGATCCCTGGTTTAGATGTTGAGTTTTTCAACTACTATTTGCTATTACAACAACAATAGGTAAAACTATGTGAATATAGAATTAAAATGGTAGGTTGATTCAGAAAATGATAGAAAGATGGAAATGGAGAGAGTAACAGAAAAAAAGAGAGAATTGTGTGGCACCAAGTCATTGTTGACTCTTAGTGACTACATAGATGTTCTTCCCCATAACAATCTGTCGTCAGTTTGGTCCTTCAGATTTTCCAATGGTACACTCATTTTTGTTGTAAATAAGTCCCTCCACCTTGTTGCTGGACCTTCTTGTCCCTTTCCTTCCAATTTTCCCAGCATTAAAGTCTTTCTAATAGAGCTTAAGTCTTTACATAATGTGCCCCAAATAGGATAATTGGGGTCATTTGTGCCTTGAATGAGAACTTGTATTGATATGTTTTGGGATGAAGATGATGATGACAATAATGATCCATTGGTTCATTTTCTTAGCAAATAAGCAATGAAGATGACCATGTTGCTTGTTATGGAATGAAGTCATGGGACCCTCATCCAGTTGTGTGCTCTCCCAGTTGTCATGAAGCAAGGAGAAAATTTTACAAAATGTAGTCACTGAAGTTTGTAAATCTTTGGTGGAGTATAAATTTCAGTGTGATGCTTCAGTTCATAGTGATTATGACATGTTAAAACTTCTTCTACTTGGATATTAATGTGGGGAAGGAAGGGAAACCCTCTCTTATTGCTCCATTAACCTGACTGCCAGTGTTTTTTTATATAATAAAGAGAAACGACTTAATTTCATTCTCCATTCATTTCTCCTCCTGACATTAGTTACAGTACTAAAAAAAGAAAGGAGTCCTCTTCTTTCCAATGCTTTGGCTCCTGGAACACTGACATAATAGCATTGCTAATGCCAAACTGTTTAGGTTCTCTGTTTGCAGAGCAGGGGGTTCTATGGTAGAGATTAAAAGTCCCTTCACTGTACTTTGGGAAGACTCTGTATCATTTTTTAACAGTCTGGAGAAAAGTGATGAATTCAAAACCTCTGCATGGAATGTGTTTTTAACCACTAATCAAAGCCCATTCTCTCTAATTATATCATTAGAATGCATCTAATAACTGCACATCATGGACTTTGGCCATGTCATGTGGGCGAATTCACTGGAGAAAGCAATTCTGTTTTGATGAGTCAGTGGTAAAAGGAAGCCATGCTATTACAGAACAAAATGGCTGGAGACCACCAAAGCAGATGCCAACCAAAACATAAAAAAACTCAAAGAAATAGTGCAAAGAAGTCCCTGCATCACAAGATATGGAGAGATCTGGCCCATAATATCACCAAGAGTCAGATGTAACAGAATGGGTACCTTTTCTTTAAAAAAAATATTCAATTTATATGCCACCCTTCTCCAGAGACTCAGGACAGCTTACAATTTATAAACACAAATCAATGTGCTTAGCAATCTTCAACATCATCATATCATTAGAATATTAAAATCATAAAATACAATCCAAGTCAAGAAGTAATAATATGATGACTGGACAAAAACATAAACAGTGAAGACTTATCCATATACTTCCATCATCATCATTGTGATCTTCATCCATAAAGTACTCTGAAAGAGTGGTATAGAGCTTCTGCAACAACCTGGATGGACTAATCTAGAAGACCTGTATAGAATTTATCCATTACATTCTACAGAATGCTATCTTCCCTAACCTTGATGCCTCCCAGTCATCTTGGACCATAATCACAACTCATCTGTCCAATACATCTGGAGGGCACTAGGTTGGGGAAAGCTGATGTACAGAAAGGGACATGAAATAGATGTTCCTGTCAGCTTGTGTTCCATCTGCTGAGGCTAAATCAGGACAATGATGAATGTCAAACCAGTAAAAAAAAGTTGATAAATGAAAAAGAAAACAAGCCCATAACTTAACCTCCCAGAGGTTCAGTCCAGGAAAACAGGTCAAGATATTGTTGCTTACAAAACAGTTCAGCTAAAGTTTACAGAGTATCACAAAGTACTTGTTCAAGCAGTTTCTTTTACTCTATACAGTATGTCAAAGAGTTTTGTTGGCAGAATTATTCCAGTTTCTTCAAGTGCCATATGTACATTTGCACGTACATACAAAAATATACATTGCAGACACACTTGCACACAAACACACACATATAAACGCACATACTAGAAAAACCAATTCTTCATTTTGTGCCAGAAGTTTTTTATTCAAACATCCACACAAGCATCCAGTGTTGTTTTTTCCTTTTTTTTGGAAAAGAGATTTAATATCATCCTCTGTTATACTACTATGAGACACTGATAGATTGGTTAAAAAAAAAACCCTGAAGTGTAGTGAAGATGCTTCTTTATACAGAATCAACAAAATAATAAGCTTATTCTTGCACAACTGGGATTACTGCAAAGCCAGCATGAGTGTCAAATGTGGATAGATCAGATGTTGTTGAATTTGCAAGGATATCCTAGGATGCTTTCTGATCTCCTTATATGAGAACTAGAAATGGGGACTCTTTGTCTAAAAGAGATATTATTTTAACACAATTATCACTTGTCACTCATGGATGAATGCTTCTACTTGATATTTATGGAACCTAGAAATTAAACTGAAAATTAGAAATGCCCCAAGTCTTATAAAAGGCTTATACTTCTCATGATTTTAGCATTCTTGAAAATAATTGCATGAGACTGTCAAAACTTGAGAGATTTACTTTAAAAAACAAGGGAGGAGACCTAGTAGTTGAAAAGATTGCCATTTTTGTTATGGTGTGTACTTTAATTTAAATGGTCCCGTTAGTACCTCTTACTAGTTTCACAATCCCTTAAAGTAGTCATTTGTCCTACATATAGAGAGAATGGTCCTCTGAACATATAATCTATTAGGAGGCTTGGCAGAGGGTAGTCCTTTCCTTGAATGCATGCTGAAATTTGAAGGGCTTCCAGTGAAAAGGGAGCAAAGAGCCTTTAAGTTTCTCATTAAGAATTGGCATCTAGAAAGTAAAATGATTAAACACAAATGTCACAGCCTTCCTCTTTAAATATATACTGCATTTCCATTTAAATTATAGCAGCTGACTCCACAGATATGTTATTGTACACCCTTTTCTTATAAATGGTCCTTTGTCACCAGATTGTAGTGCTTTTTCCCAGTTGAGGTGTTTTTTTCTCTCGGGGTAATGGTCACTAATGTCTTTACATTTCAATAATATTATTTGTTTATGTACTTCCGCAACGCCCAGGTCCCAAGACAGAGTTCATTCTGTTTGGCTTTGGTTTTTAAACATATTGAAATATATTTTAATATTATTTCATTTTAGTAAATGCAACTGAGTTGCAAGTGCTTTCTCATGTGTAGTATATATTTAATATATCTCTCCATAACAATTTTTATTTAAGCCACTTTTGGAGTGAAGAAAAATACGATGCACTTTTTTAGGCAAGCAAACCAACTTTGTGGGAAATCGTTCTTGAGTATCTTTGCCCCGTTTGGAAATTTGCTTAGTTCAGAGGATTTAGGATTTAGCCCAGCTAACAGTAGCCCAAGAAATAATTCCATAGAACATTTTTTAATCTTTTTTTTTTAAAAATAAAGCCTATTAGCTTTATCCCACTGAGGATGATATATAGTTTGGTAATGAAATAACTGCAAGATAACAATCAAGCTCAGAGAGCACCAAGAAACGCATATTTAAAAATCTCCTGTAAGTTATAGTATCAATTAGACAAATACAACAAAATAACTTTTCATAATCATTAGAGTTTGTAAACAAATTCTGCCTGCATTCATGTTCCTGCCTGGGTACATCAATGCCTATGTGCAATTCGTGAGCCCTTCCACTGTTGGTGATGAGCTTTATTTGATGCATAGTTTTGGCTACCTAAATTGAAATGGAAGCTATAGCAGAAGCATTCTTCGTTTTCTGTTGGTTACTATTACCCAGTTTCATTTGTTCTGTTACAGTATGTGCTAATCACACTGTTGTGGCTCAACAGCAGTCAGCGGAGCTGGCAACTGCTTTTGACTCTGAGGAGGTTGAGGAGGAACCTGGACCAGGCTTGGACTCGGAAGAAGGCTTACTGAGTCAGAGATGGAAGCAGGGCCGTCTGTTTGTGGTCAGCAGCATTCAGAGTCTGACAGCTCTGAGGCAGAACTGATGGAATCAGTGATTAGTGTGCATGCGCAGAGCCCATAGGAAGCAAGAAAAAATCATGACCAGGGGCCAATGTATGAGCAAGGCAACAGATGATTGGCGATTGGCCATTCACTTAAGGCTTAAAGAGAAGGAAAAAGGGAGTGGTCTTTGCAGAGAACAACTTGTTGTAAGCCGCCCCGAGTCCTGTGGGAGATGAGTGGCATATAAATTTGATTAATAAATAAAATAAATAAATAAACTTGTTTGAATTTGATCAAAGTGCTTTTGAAAGAACATGTTCCCACTTCGATATAATGTTGGCTGCCAAGTTTGCCTGGAGTTTATCTGTTTGTTGTTATCTGCTTGGCAGTTTTCCAGTTAGTTTTCCAGTTTGAATTCAGGTCTGTGCTTAAAGATGTTAGGAGAAGAGACATTTTTTGTTATGTTAAATAAAAGGGTTATTTTGCTTTAAAGAACCGGCTTTGGGCATCCTGAATTAACCTGGGTCAGAACAGACACACAGTATTTACTATCAATATTTTATAATTGCTTCATGTTAAATGGTAGGGTATTTCCGTGCTTGATTTCTTGTTTGTTTTATACTGTATGCTGCCCAGCATCACATTATTTGAGTTGAGAAGCCTTATAAATCTTTGAAATAATTAATTAAATAAATGTGCCATGGCACACTACTTCTGAACTTTTGCCAAAAAAAAACCCCTACCCAAGTGTGCTCACCAAGTGCTTGCCTTGAAGGAGAGGAGGACTACCAGTAAATTCTACAAATGCTCAGCATGTGAAAAATCTACACATTGTTGCAGGCCACCAGTCTGTTCCAATATGTTGTACACAGCATATCCAATAAAAAGACATGGTGAATATAACACATTTCCATTTGGGCTATGGTGCATATTAATGAAGTTACTATGATGTGTTCTTCTTGTATTATCTATATTTTATTACTTAGCAGACGAGGACAGCAAAGGCATAATTCTCTCTAATCAGAAGGCTCTGGATCAGGGGCTCTGGATACTCCTATGGATGTGTTGCATATTAAGAAAACTTGAGACCCATAAGTCCTGAATTTCCCTGGAGGAGCTTTTTCTGTTATCAAGGCCCAAATTTGGTATAATATAAATTATTTGTTCCATGTTGTTTCTAAAATAGATTTTAAAAGGACTGCCACCCTGAACTGATATCTAAACTGCAAATATCAATTTTATGTCACTTTAATCTCAGAATATTTGTAACCTTAAGCACTGTGCTGGCACTCGTCTATTAAAGAGGATTGGAGGATATGGGCCTGCAAGCACAGTGCTCCTTCCCTGCCCCCCTCCCCCCCACAACCCCATCACTGCAAAGTCTTGGAAGAGTTTCTCATATGTTTAGCACAGACTTCTGAAAAGAGATTGCAAGCACATTTAGATAATTGCACTTTCCAGCCTATGTATTATGAAGGACTTTGATTTATCCTGTTTACTAACCACAAGTAGAGCTGTAAGGTAAATGCTTATCATGCTTATCAGCCTCTTTTAGAGGCTTAAGCATTCAGAAATATTTTCCAAAAAATTATACCTCTTGATCTCCCAATCCCTTAACACAAGAAAACAGTTTTTGGTCCTCCAGCACAGCTGGAAGGAAGAAATTGAAAAGCTTCACTTCAAATTTTCCATTTTTAAGTAATGTTAGTTTATAATTTTGGCCATCTAATGTTTTTTAACCCATGATTGAATTAAAACTAGAAAATAGTGCAGAATTTAAAAGTTAATTTCATGTCTTAATACCAGTCTTTTCTGTATGTATTTATCTCTCTAGCTCTATCATTTCTATCACTGTCTCTATCTCTATCAAGATATATCATCTGTATCTACATCACCTGGAGTACACAAGCACAAACATGCCCCAAAGGTGCTTTTTTCAAGAGGCAACTGGACTTTCTTGTTTTTCTTTGAAGATATTTCGCTTCTCATCCAAGAAGCTTATCCAGCTCATACAAGCACGCACATGTATGCAAAGAGAGATAGGCAGAGATGAGGAGAAAATCTAGATGGATCGCCATCACCATTTTTTTAACAGTCATCATCCTGATTAGTGGTGTCTGCAAATCAGTGAGTTGACAAGCAAAATATTGCAATCCAAACTTACCCATTTAAAAAAAAAAATGCACACTGTAGAAAAAGGGTGGCACGTACAACATGGATGCTACAATCTTATGGAAGCTACAAATTCTGATCATAACAATCATCCCAAGATGATAATTTTTTTTTTCAGATTCTCTTCTTGATTTCTTAAAATGACACAAGGGGACTTTTTTATCTTTTATATTTTGATTTAATTCTCAGTCGCTACTACACTTATAATATGTAAGCATGATTGAGTGTCCAAATATTCAAATTATTCTAAAAAGTTAATATCCATATTTACTGATACTACTGTGATCTGCTAAGCTGGAAGTTGGCCTTGAGTTTGCTTCCATGTCTCTTCCTCTCTTCTCCATTTTCCACCCAGTGTGGGAAACAATTTTTAAGGGAGGTTGTAGCTCTTTGTCAAATATAAAAATCTCCAATGCGTCTTGTGAACAGACATTGGAGATTTTTATATTTTCTCTCCTCTTTTTAGATAGTGTTGATACTAAGAATATTTTTTCCCCCTAAACTCAGATGCATTTATTGTGCTTGCTTCTATGTTATTACTTATAGTTTTATTTGTCTTCCCAGCAGAAAAAAAAATAAGGATCAGATAGTAAGGTTTAATGCAACTTACCAACTCCATTTGTAGAAAAGTTCATTTGGTCCCAAGTCCAGATAAAAGAGGATAGCTGATGCCCTGCCAGGGGGATAAGTTGAATATAGATAGGCTACTGCATAAGGGGTAACCAATACAGCAGCCTTGGCAAATAATTATGGAGCACAAGCTGCTGGGGAAAGGTTTACTAATGCTAATCAAAGAATTTACTTAATTTAATAATCAAAGAATCGGTCACAAAAATAAAAATAGATCACACTGAAATTGGACATCCAAATACCTGCTTGGAATGTATTCACAAGAGAACATGTCAATCAAAAGGAAATCATTGCCCCAAAATGATTACATCATGACATTTTAATAGCGGTCATATATGGATTGAGATTAAATGAATTAGGGTGCAAAGCATATTCCAGTGATCTAAATAACAACAACCCACAGAAAATAAGTCAGCTTCACCCTAGATAGCATAGAAACCATATCTAATTGTATATTATATCAATCATATCATTTCATTTAGTGTTCTAAGCCACCCAGGGGCTTGTGGCAAGATGGGTGGCAGACAGATTTAATAAATAAAACTAATAAATATTGTCATCTTAGGATCTTTATCTCCCGAGCTTTCCTATCATATATATTTTCCATTTATGCATACAGTTAATAAATTTTCTTATGGCAGAGGAAAGGGCAATTGTGAAAAAGCAGTAACTCTGAAAAAGGTTCATAAGGCTAAAAACATGGTTTTTGTTTTTATAACTTTGTTTTGCAATGAAAAATTCAAGAGCCAAACCCGTAAAATAAAAAATTAAATAAATCTAAAGGACAACTAAATGTGAAGGTCACTGTATTTATGAACTAACCAAAATTAGCCCGGATGATGTCAACAGTGATGTTTATGCCCATCTTCAAAATGCTTTTAACTGCATGCCCAGGAGAATTTAGTCATAATAGCGGGCGACTTAATGCTTACGTGGGTGCAGATAAAACAGGCTGGGAAAAATTCTTGGAAAATAGGGGAAGTAAATGAAAATGGTGTTAGTGTCGGCATTCAGAATTTGGGAGGGGGAATAGTATAGTGAGGTGGAAAGTCAGACATAACAGCATTCTTCTTCTGAGTCAAGGACAAGTCAGACTGCTACAACATGCAGCAGCTAATATGTTTTTAGTATGGAACAGCCTCTTCTGCCACCCCCAAAACATCAGCTCCCATGGATGGGGAGACTTCAATTCTGGGCTACAATCAAGTCAACATCTGCTTCCAGCCATCCATCAAAGATGTGGGATGCAAAGTGATGATTGTGGCTATGATCGTTGCTTAGTTTGTGCAAAAATTCATCTTGTGCTTCAAAGCATAAAACAACAGATGTTTCGATTAATGAAAAGAAACTGGTCAGAACTGGCTCAGTTGGAATATAAACATAAATTCCAAACAGAATTAGAATCCTGGTCCGACATTCTGATATAGTCTGATGACACAGAAGTTTCTGAAGCAATCTACAAATATGCCAAAAATATGTGTCTGACCTCACAACACCAAGCAGAAATATGGATCTCAGATGAGAGCTTAAGTTTGGTAAATCGTCAAAAATAAGCCAAGCTTATAGAAAATGCATAAGGCAATTCAACCATGATGCTTACCATCAGTTAAAGGCCGAGCATGAGGCATATTGAAATACTATGGCCCTATGGGAATGACGAAAGACTGCACACAACCACAAAATACGCTATGCTATTTCCCTCTTTCAGATGCCTATGTAGAAGAATAAATCAACAAATAATAACACACGCAAGGCTAATAGGATATTTCATTTACATGATCTTCAAATGAATAGTTTCAAAGTTAAAGAGAATTTTTCCAGCAATTTACAAAGCCACAGAGAATTGTGGGCACCACCAGAATACCCATCACTCATCAAAGCACCAGTATGTAAAGCTTTGGATGCTGAGCCTACATTAGAGGAAGTAAAAGCACCAATAAAACTACTGAAAAATCTATGCAGCTGGTATGGATAGAGTCATGGATGAGACACTCCATCCCGGTGAAGATTGTCTAAGCAGCTACATTCCATTACAACCCATTTGGCATGCAGAGAAGATCGCCCTCACATGGAAAACATGTTATTATAGGTAATTCCTATTTTGAAAAAGAACAACAGTTACCGGGGCATAAGTCTATTAGAAGAATCATTAAAAATGTCTTCATGAGAATCATCTGTTTCCAGAAATAAGAACAGATATTTAGTGTTCATTGACTTTTGAGCAGCCTTTGTTAATATTATTATTGTTAATATTTCTGGATTCCTGACAACTCCGTGAACTAGCCCCTGCAGTTGTCTTGTCAGAATTTTCAGAAGTGATGTGCCATTACCTCCTTCCTAAGGTTGAGAGGTAAGGCTGACTCCAAATCATCCAGCTGGTTTCATGCCTATGCCAAGACTGGAACTCCTGGTTTCCTGGTTTCCAGTTAGTGTCTTAGCCAGTGTAACAAACTTTGGCTCTCTTCACAGTGTTTACTGTCCTAGATTATAGGAAGCACTAAAAAGCAACTATATGCTTGTAAAAATTACAGGCCTGCTATAAAAAAACTAACAACAATTACAGTAGCTGTGTGTTGTCAAAAAAATAATTTGGACTTCCCACTCAAGCCGGGGTTGTGCAAGAATAAATAAAAATGAGATCTAGACAGCTGTAAGCAAAGAAGAAATATTTATTCCTAAAAGCAAATGATTTGCCTTTAGGGGCAGCTGCAGAGAAATGGAATACAGCAGCAGACTTTTATAGGGATGCTTATCCTGGTGTGGAAGGGTCTACATGCTGATTGTAGGGTGACACTTGAGGGATGTGTGTGTGTGTGTGTGTGTGTGTAAGTATGTATTCTTGTGGAGATGCAGTTCCGCTAGAGGCCTAATTTAATTAACTCTATTCATCTTTCAAGACCTTATCCTTTGATAGCAAAGGTGGTATTCAGCCAGTTCCGACAGGTTCCAGAGAACCGGTAGTAATAATTTTGGCTAGTTCGGAGAACCAGCGAATACCACCCCTGATTGGCTGACACTGGCAAATACCACTTCTGATTGGCCAACAGCATAGCCACGCCCACTAAGCCATGCCCACAGAACCAGTAGTAAAAAATTAGAATCCCACCACTGTTTGATAGGTAGATTAGGTCTGGGTAACATATTTGGAGTTTTGAGGAAGTTTGAGTAAAGGATTTCCCCACATTTGCTATTTTTATTTGATTAATTTAGTTTCAGCTTAACTGTCAATTATGTAGTGGAGATGCTTATAGTTAGACCAGTGTGGATTCTTTTAATGTTTTAAGGGAGGATAGAAACAATATAAAGAATAAAATACATTTTGACATAAAGCTTCTCACACTGTGCAAGTGAAATGAATTTTCAGCAGAATTCCCAGTTTCATACCAGTGGTAGGCAAGGCAATGTGATCTCACCTCTGCTCTTGCGCTCTCACCAGCTATGTAGCATAGCATCTGCAAGCACAGCATGCAAGAGGCAGCTAATTCACTGCTTTGACAGGTGCACATACATGAAATCCTGCTCCCTGTATATCCCCAAAACTTCAAAAAAACATTTTTAACTGCACAAGAGCAGTTTCAGCGAGTCCTTCCCTTCCTCTTCACTTTCTACATTGCAGACAATATTTCTGTATGTCCATGCATCCAAAATATCTGCTTATTACAAAGGGATATCCATTCTGTGCAGATCTACAGGATGTGTAAATAACCCTTACTAAACTGTGCAGAAATCAACAAGAGTCTCTGTGGTTCACAGAGATAGTGCCTCCTAAGTACTACCAGCTGCCTGCAATTAGTGCAGGTTCGAGTCCCACTACGCTCAAGGCTGACTCAGCTTTCCATCCTTTCGAGGTAGGTAAAATGAGGACCCAGATTGTTGGGGGCAATAAGCTGACTTTGTAAAAATGCCACTTGGGGGGCGAGAGCCCTAATGAGCAGGCATATGCATGGAATGAAGGCTGTTGCTGAGCACACTGTAAGCCACCCTGAGTCTGGGTGGGGTATAAATGGGTGGGATATAAATGGGATAAAAAAAATAAAATAAAGAATCTTAGGATTGTGCTGCTTAGCTACAATACATATGTGCTTCAAATCCCTTTGGAATAGGACTTTCTGACAAGTAAATACAAGTGCACTTACAGTTCATTTAGTGATCTTTCAAAGTTACAACGGCACTGAAAAAAGTGACTCATAACCATTTTTCACACTTACAACCACTGCAGCATCCCCACGATCATGTGATCAAAATTTAGACATTTGGCAACTGGTTCACATTTACAACGGTTGCAGTGTCCTGGGGTCGTGTGATTAGCTTTTGCAACCTTCTGAAAAGCAGTGGGGAAGCCAGGTTCACTTAGGACTGTGAGACTAATTTAACAACTGTAGCGATTCACTTAACAACCGTGGCAAGAAAGTTCTTAAACTCGGGCAAAACTCATTTAACATCAATTTTGGGCTGAATTGTGGTATGTCGAGGACTACCTGTACCCATGAGAACTGTGCTGGCAAAAGCGAAAAGGGAAGGTGGGTGGTTCAGGGATTTTAGCCCAGCAACCAGATTGGGGAAAAAAAGCCATGGCATCAGCATTCATCCTACATATATACCCCTCAGCATATTATTTTTATTTTTATTTAATAAGGCCTAATACATATTTATGCAATCTAAACATTTTTTCAGATATGAATCATTGACTGCAAACTAATCCAGTTGCCAATTGTACTAAACAATAACACACACACCCCAAAACTGAAAAAATTCCAGGGATGCTGGTACTGCTAATGATTCTTATGGCACTAGATTTGAGAAACTAAATATATTAGTCATTTGCAACGTAATTGTGTGGGAAAGCACGAAATATAGAAACTGACTACATGCAGGATCTTCTTTAAAAGTAACATCAAATGTTCTAAAATGTTAAACTTTATCTCAGGAAAAACAATCACATTCTAGTCCCTGAATTGTTTGGTTAAAACATTACTCTTCCAAACAATGGTGAAAATCCAGTTTTATTTTTTATACCCTGGACATATTATTTCTGCATTTACAGTAAACAGTTGACTTTTCATTTTATTGCCAAGTATCTATCATTATTATTTTGTCTCTTGGTAAGGGGTTGCAGGATTTGATTTTAAGTGGTTCTTTGGCCTGAAAAAATGTGAAAACCTTGATGTAATTTATTGCCAGTTTTTCATCTTTTTCTCTATCCCTATTTTTGACTGCCTTTTGGCTTGTTGTCTCATTTTGTCAGTTAACAGTTTCTGATGTTTGCTGTTTAATAAATAAGCATCAAATTGTACTGTATTTTGTAGTTGAAGTGAGTGGCCAATGTGCTTGTTCTGGTCTGGATACAGAGACTGATTAGGCGTCTTCTAAGTATGAACTAAACTGCAAGTTCACAGTAATTTTTAGCACTGGCTCTGAGATCAGTTGCACCCAGACAGTCGCCCAGGGAACAAAGAAAACAATGATTTAACACTTTACCCAGGGCTAAAAAGCAGGCTGAAGATGAATTTGGGGAGACTCTGGGAGACAGCCGAGGACAAGAGGGCCTGGCATGCCATGGTCCAAGAGGTCGCAAAGGGTAAGGTGTAACTTAGCAACTGAACAAGAACCAAAAAAAAAAAAAAAAATCAAGCTTACTTCTAAATGAAAATAATATATAGGCATATACGGTTTGCTGAATTAAAATCCTTATTAGGGGCTACTTTTTTTAGAATGTAGTGAGTCCTACTTACTTATTTAATCATTTATTAATTTTTTATGCTACCCATCTCCCTCTCCAAAGTGACTCTGGGCAGCTTACAAGTTGTAAAACAAGTAAAAACATTCATTGAAACATTAACAGTAAACAGATTAAAATATTATTAAAAACTGCACTAAAAATGAAATGAAGAGAGCTAAGAAATGGACAGGATAGGAATGAGATCTTCCTAACTGATCAGCCAGCTCCAGTGGTGAGAATCCCCTTTAGGGCCCTAAACAAACCGGCAAAGCCTGGCTTCAATACCCTTCTGGAAGGCTGAAAGGAAGTGGGGCGGTTCTCATGTTGGCTGACAGCATGCTCCTCCCACAGGGATGGGACCACAGCAGAAAAGGCTCTTCTCCTTGGCCCTGCCCTCCTTCAGTTCCTTAGTAGACAGGATCTGAAGCAGGCCACTTCTGCCAGCTGGCATGAGCGGGGTGAGTTTGTCCCATTGGGGAGAGACATGTCCTCTGATATCCTGGATACAAGCCATGTAGGGCTTTAAAAGAAGCAACCAAGAGCTTAGTTCTTCTTACTTCTTGCACTTCCAGCATTAGCTGTGCTGACTGAGACTACTGGGGATTCTAACCAAGGTTCATTTGCTCCTTTCTCCTTGATGCTGTGGCTCAGTATTCCCATCACGGTGGCTTGGCCCTCTCCCAGCCATGTATGAATTTCACTGCATCAGAGCAAGCAATGATGGAATGGCCAGTGTCTTGTTAGCTTTTTTCCACCTCTTAAACAAGGTTGTAAAAACTATTAGTCACTGGCTAGATTTTCCTTCCCTTCTGTGCATAGTGGAGACCAAAGGAATTTCAGTTGCTACAGAACTACCACTCAAGGCAAAAGATGCCTGTAGAATTTGAAAATCTGCATCTTTGAAAAGCAGTATCACACCACTGCTTTCTCTGGGAGTTGTGTGCTTATTTGGAGTAGCAGATTCACCTTACCAAAGTGCCCAACAAAATACTCTTCATAGCCTCTGGCAGAAGCTTCTAATTGGTAGTAGGATGGAGTAACAGTTTCCCACTGATCCTTCTAATCTAATGACCATATAGTTATTTTGAAGGATAGCATCTTTGGTCACACTGCAGATTAAGAAAAAGGTTGAATATAGAATGCCCTGCACCTTTATTCCAAAGCTATTTGAATTTATATCTACCAAGCTTACTTCAAATGTTAAAGGTTTTAGTGGGAGAAAGAAAGGTTCAACATTATTCTAGGTAAGAATGCTTACCTAGGTAAGTCCCAAAAATTTTCCCCCCAAAATTATTTAATATACAACCTTGCAGACTCCAAGTTGTTGATTTCATTTCCCAGAGTGAAGTCCACTAGACTAAGTGGCTATAAATTCAAATAAAATCACCAGTTTTATTGTGTTGCAGCTACCAAAGAAGCCAGTGCAGGCGGAGGCTGTATTAACATAGAATAGATAGAATCAAGATCACGTGAAGTCAGGGGTGGGTTCCAGCCGGTTCGGTCCAGTTTGCCCGAACCGCTTGTTAAAAATCAGCTGTTTCAGGTAACCGGCAAATGAAGGAACCGGTTGGCCCCGCCCACCTCAGGGCATGCACGGAGGCTCTGGAAGGGCAAATCTCAACCCTCCCAGAGTCTCAAAACGGGGCTATTTCTAGGCCCCGGGAGGCTGTGGGTGGGGCGTTTTCGCTTTCCCCAGCGTCTGGGGAGAGCGAAAAGTCAGCCTCCTGGCAGGTGCAAAAAGCTCCAAGCAGGGCATTTCATGGCTGTGGGGAGGGGCGTTTTTGCTTTCCCCAGCGTCCAGGTAGAGCCTTGGAGGCTGGGGAGAGCGAAAAGTCAGCCTCCCAGCAGGCGCAAAAAACAGAGCATTTCGCGTCTGCTGGGAGGCTTACTTTTC
>JANHFR010005944.1:68766-83448 GCA_032468015.1 Mimophis mahfalensis
TTGAAGTCCACAAGTCATAAAAGAGCCAGGTTTGCCTACTCCTGCCCTAGAGAAATATTCTGGTAGAAACTCAAGGCGGAAACTCAGCCCGCACCTTTGCTAAAGAGTCCGTTGTCTCTACAATAACCACTAACAATATACTGATTGGTCCAGAGTCACCCAGTTATCTGCCATGGTTGACCTACATTACCTCTACACAAACACATACCTAAGAGACTGATTTTGAAAGAATTTGACTTTAAATATTAATGGAGTACACTCTAGATTTTGAGAATATGGAGACATTACTTTCCAGTCCTACCATTCAAGGATCTGCCTTTGCAAATGGAAAATTTAGGCAGACTGCAGTGCTTAAGCACAAATCTTTGTCAGATGTACTTGCATATTAAATCACAACATAGTAACCTACACTTCAACATACATACAGCCTCAAAATTGGAGAATGTTGTGTTGTTTGAAAGGATATGCATGTCTTTAAAGTAGCTGAGAATCATTGTAATATTAGTTGGAAAATGTGAAATTTGTTGTATCCCTTTACTGTTAATTAGTATTAATGCTTTTTAATATGTGGTCTACTAGATTATTGCATTTACCATCTGAAAGAAGTAACATTATTTTGGAAATGGGATAAGGGATGGAGCTAAGCTTTTATTCAGTTGCTGCAGAGATTATTTCTGCTTTCTAATGTTT
The DNA here is from genome assembly GCA_032468015.1 of Mimophis mahfalensis. Lineage (NCBI taxonomy): Eukaryota > Metazoa > Chordata > Lepidosauria > Squamata > Mimophis > Mimophis mahfalensis. Next base: position 69,457 of record JANHFR010005944.1, read on the forward strand.
TTGTTCCGCTTATGGTGCACAGGGCAGTAGCATAAGCATTTATGGGAATAAAATGTAGTGGTTTTAGCTGAGATAGTATGAGGTAAAAAGGCTTTAGTCACTAGAGATTTACTTATGCATTTACTTATTTTAAAGGCTTTAAACTTCGAAGCTAAGTTGCCTGACAATGTTTTTAATAAGATTCCGAGAAAAACATAACTAAAAAATCTTTCAAACATTACCTCCAAATTAAATCCTCTGAATTTTATAGAACCTCAGCGGTATAATTTTCTGGCAAAAACAAGGGATTGATACAGCTATTATATATAACCTTTCTAGATGAACCCAATTACAGAGTTTATTAGATAAATTATATACAAAGGTATAAATCAACAGTAAATTGGAAGAATAACTTAAATTAATGAAATTTAGTTGGTATATACTGATGTGCCATTTCTGCTACTTAAGAATAATTTATTATAGATTGTGATAGTTTCTTTAAATCATATTTTACCCATGTATGGGTAAAATTGTAAGAATGCAATCACTGGCATGGGAAAAAACATGGATTAACGTCATTGCCCAATTGGAAAACTGCATTTTAAAAGAATATATGATTATTAAATTATAATTTATAAATTATAGTTATCTAACATATTAATAGTTTATCAATTAATTTATGTAATTTATAACTCATTTACAACTATAGAACTAATGTAACTAATATAAAAAAGAAAGAATCCAGAGAAGAGCAACCACAATTATTAGGGGATTGGAGACTAAAGCGTATGAAGAACGCTTACAGGAACTGGGCGTGGCTATTCTAGTGAAGAGAAGGACCAGGGAAGACATGATAGCAGTGTTCCAATATTTGAGGGGCAGCCTATTTTCCAAAGCACCCAAAGGCCAGACGAGGAATAATGGATGAAAACTGAACAAGGAGAGATTCAGCTGGAAATGAGAAATTTTCTGAAGTGAGAACAATCAACCAATGGAACCACTTGCTTTCATAAGTTGTGGGAGTTTCATCATTGAAAGCTTTCAAGGAGAGACTGGACTACCACTGTCAAAAATTGTGTAGGGTCTGCTTGGGCAGGAAGTTGGACTAAATGACCTACAAGGTCCCTTCCAACTCTGTTAATCTGTATCTGTAACTATTAAAACATTTATCAATAATTTGAAATAGTATTTTACAAGGCAGCCACCCAAGGCTGTCAGTTCTCTTCCTACAGAAGATAATTATTTGTTTGTGAACATGAACAAATGTAGCGTATCTGCAATAGCAGCAGAGAAGCTACAACTGTAGGAGATGAAAAATAAGGCATTGTTATTAGTTTTTCTATTAATTTTTATTTTATTCAAAAAAGATTAAAATACAACACTCCGAAAAAATTAAAGGAAAAGATACTAACAAAAAAATCCACAAAGCAAACAAGTGCATTAAAAAGTGTATTAAAAAAGAGAAAAAAACTAATATCTATACACATCATATACCCCCTAGTTGAATACTGATTAATACATTACTACAATATCAATTTCCCACACCTTGAGAAACAGGTCGAAGAGATTTTTAAACTACGAAATCTATTTGAAAATTACCAAACTTTACCAAAATTACCAAACATATACTATACTAATGAGAAAATGAAATTAACAACAACAACAATGAAGACAAGATTAAAGTTACAAAATGCACTGTTAACTAACTATTATTGTGATCAACTCTTAGAAAAGAAAAAAAAATTCCTACTGTTCAACAGCAATCTTGGGGAAGAATCTGGCATTGTTATTATTTTGGGCTGAGGTCACCCTACAGATGAACGGGTGAGGAGGTTTCACAAGGGGTGCGTGTGTAAAATATAATACCATGTACATGCAAAGAAGGTGGAGCTTTGATCACAGGGCTTTTAGCTGACCCCTCCATTGACACCATTTTGAGTAGGATTTGAAGGGTACTTGTCTTTCAGTGTCACACTGAATCAGTGATGTAAGGCAAGGCATGTCCACAATTGTCCATTGGATAAAATCAAAAAAGTAAATGGAGACTATAACTACCATCCTGATTGCCCCTGGCCAGATTTCTGAGTTCCCACGCCATACTTAATACAAAATTATGATATAGCAAATGAGCTTTGGTGACAGTAGCTGGACTGACTCTCCCTCCAGGTGACTTGAGCTGGGCTGCTGCAAAGCAAAAACAGTCTTTAAGAATTCCCCACTACACTTGATGCAGATGATTGGGTGGATAAGTAGATGACAACCCCTCAGGTTACTACTCTAAATTTATCCAAAACATTAACATTATTTTATGTGAATTCAATTGTTGTTTTATGAGAGATGCTACAAGAATCGTTACATTAATTTCAGGCTGTTTTTACCTTATTTAAGTGACCTGGGAAAACACTCTCTCTCCCCCTCCCTCCCTGTCTCACTCTTCTCTATTTGTTCATGAGAATACACTTCTCAAGGTCAAGTGGATTTAGACGGCTTTACCACAAGGATCTCTAACAGCATTGCCTTCCTATGGTAATGCTGGTACCACTGTCCATAGCTTAGATGGAGACTTCGTTTCTGGCTGAAGTTCTGTCCTTCCTTTAGAAGAATAACCTGGGCCTCCGATCATCCAGCAGCACTGGTGGCACTACAATTGACAGGTCTGTGGATGTAGCACAAAATCATACTTCTCATCAGGAATACCAACCAACAAAACTTTCCAGTATCCTATAAAACATCTGTGGGAAAATTGCTACTATTATTTGGTATCATTCCATAGAATAATATAGGCTGCACATTAAAAATAAGCAGCATAAAAGAAGGAAGTGGGACTTGAATTAGTTCTGTAATACATTAGGTTCACTTTTATATTGTGTAAATTACAGGGAACCTGTATGGAATATTCTGTTTACTTATACGTTTCTTATATCCATATAGAACCACAATCCCCTGTCATCTCATATTACTGTTTTGCTCCTTTTTTGTTCAACATGGGATAAAAATCATTCACTCTACCAATCAGGGACGATGTAGTGAGTGTTGTGATATTAAATTTGGCTATGTGACAGAGATAGCAAATCAAATATTTCATTACCCTCACAATCTGCTTCCTCTCTGATTGTATTATGCAGAACTGGCATAATGTACCCTTATTTTGCAAAATACTATAATCAGTAACTTTCAAGGCACAAAGTTCCATTTCACATGGAGTTCCTCTGATACCCTGACATCCACACTAAAGATTCAAGGTTCCCTGGAAAAGCTACATGTCTTAAAGTATGGTAATTAATACGGTTGTAGTGTATAAAATAACAGGAAAGAAAGAAACCTAGTTCGGTTTACAATTCTGGTCAGAGATTCAGTTCACACACTGCACCGAAGGCAGGGTTAGTTTAACTAAATTTTGTTAAGCAAACCACGATTATCTAGGTTAACCCAAAAGGCCAAACTTTAAACCATGCTTAGCAAATCAGAGGCTGGGCTCCCATGTCATGACAAATGAACCCAAACCATATTATGACTTAGTATGAATCCTTTGAAGGAAATGGAAAGTAGCTTTACAATGCCCCTGAGCAGTTCATACAGAAAAAAGATTTATGTTCCAAGTTAATTACAGATCTCAGCACCATGTAATGCTATAGTTTGGAACAAAACCCAACCATTAGAATTCACCTTTTGCATTCTTAGTACTCAGTTTTATAGCTAGAGTGTCCTATAAAACTCAATGCTCTTGAGGTATTTTTCTGGAAATAAATGTTTTCTTCTCCTTGGGGCTGTGTGCACCTTTAAGACAGAATAGTAAAGTGTGTGTGTGTGTGAGAGAGAGAGTGAGTGAGAGAGAGAGAGAGAGAAGGAGAGGGAGAGGGGGGGGGAATTTCATTATCTCCTTTCCGTAAACATCCTACGGCACCACTTTAAATCATAGTGAAACTGATGGAACAAGTTATTACGATGGAATTCCCACGGCTTTTTCAAGCAATGTGAGCAACACTGATTTTAATTGGACCACATATTACTCCAAAGAATATTGGTGCCAGATTGGATAGGATCATTGTGATGCTGAAAATAATGTCCTGGTGTTTGGGGTCATCTGAAACAGCTTTTAGGAGCTAATGATTGAAGAGAAGAAAGGATAAATAAGCACATCCTTAGGCTTATTTTGCTTAGTTTTTACTGTAATGACAAAAAGATTTTGTCTTCCCCACCCCAACCCTCAGTGGGAAATGTATTTACACAAAAAGCAAAAAGAGACACAATTAGAGTCAAGTGAGAATGTGAGAGACAAATGTAGCTTCTATTATGACATCACTGCTTTTATTAGGAACTGCTCAAAGATGTGGAAAATCAACAGCCCAGAATCAGCAGTTCTGTTAGGAATATTGTATTGTTTTTGCATTGGGGAAAAAAATCATTAAGAATTCCATTTATTTTGAAGGGGCTAATTCTAACATTTTTAAGTACAGTACTTCCAATTGTAATTAACTCGCGCCCCCCTCCCAAGAAATGCATTGAACATCAAGTTAAAGTCATGGCAATTAGTCCTGGGCTTGAGGGTAAGAGTGAAAGTGTTTAGCTTCAAACTCTGACACAAACACTGCTTCACTGCACTTCCCTCCATGCCTAAATACAAAGTTTATTGTGCACCTTTCATTATGGTATTCTGTAAAAATTATAATGGCTGGATCGTAAAACAAGTAAATGAAAATCAAACCACATAATGGCTTAATGTAGTGTGACAATCTAGCCATACATTCTCACCCTTTTCCTAGTGTGGGAATCCAGCCTCTAACATCTAATGTTTCTGCCTTTATTTGAATTGTGTTGAAGGCAAAGGGGAGAAAGAAATCTGAGGCTTAAGAGCTACCCAATGAAATCTTAAGACTTATTTGAAAAAGGAAACATACTAGAGGTAGGTGATGGAAATGTCAGATCTAGAGATAACTAGGGCACAGATAGCAACTTCATCCAACTATCACAGAAAAAGGAAAAGACCAAAGTATCCCAGGTTATTGCCTGGAAGCATCAACCACAGAAAATTTAATAGTATAGAATCTGGACCTTGGTATTCCCCAATTCAGCTTTGTTTGGTAGCACTGTAAAATATCTGACTTTCTTTAAACATCTTATTTTTCCCTCCCTCACATGGAAATGTGCTAGTAGGTATTTATACATTTTTAAAATAAAAATGTCTAAGAAAATATGCTTAGGTTAGCCAATGAAATGGATGCTTTTCGTCCCAACTGGAGAATTGGCTGGGATTTATTCTTTGTGCATAAATCAATGTCAGGAGAAGCTACAGTTTTCAATATTTTTAGTGTATAACCTGTGGAAACTGGCAGGTATGTAAGTACTAAAAGGGTAGAAATAAATGTTTGTATAAATAAATAAATACATAAGAAAAATGATGTGGAAAAAATATATATGAAATGTCCCACTTTGAAATAAGGAAACTGAAAGGTAATATTTAACAAGTGTTACAAAGTGATAGACCCGAGCAAATAATTCATAACTTACCAGCAAATGTAGTCATTTTACACTTTCTAGAATATCTGCAAATAGACTGGTATCTTGTAGCACATCTTTATTATCCCATTAAAGTTTTATTAATATATGCAGGTAGATTAGGAACAATGTACCTTCTGTATGATTTTTAGGAAGTATTGTTAAGTCATAAATAAGTCCACATGATATTTCCATTTCCTTGCTGGGTGACTACCCAGATCTCCCCACCCACCACCCCCTCACACATCCCTTAAAAATAAAAGTTGATATTTTTTTTTAAAAAAACAACAACGTTTTAATATAAAGGTTTAGTTACACAAATAGCTTTAATTTCTTTTTCAGTACCCTTTCTCCCTTGCAAACAGAACAAGAGATGCAAACAAAACAGATACTTTCCATTAATATTGATGCATTTTTCATATTTGTATTAATCACCTGGATCAGCCACTTGCCTCTAGGGACCAAGCTATAGATAGGAATTATAATGAAAAGTCCAGACAATAGTTTATGTGGCAAAACTATTCATTTTATTCATTAAGCACCATAAAAATGAATCCACTAGGTTTATTTATTTACAGTAGGTATAGTTCCTGCTGGTTTCCAAAGACTCCCAGCAGTATACGGAATAATGCATTCATAAATCTTCAAATGAAATCCAGCCCCATTCCAACTAGACTGCAGGACTTAGAAGAAGGATATCTAAAGGAAACTGTCAAGAAGGGCACCAACTGAATCTGAGGAAGGAGGTCCGTATCCCGCAGCACAGAGTGCGTTTTGCTCCCCTTCTCCTAGCTCATCTGGGATAGGAGTACTAGCTGGACTTACATCATCCACACTGCGGACTGTGAAAGCAGGACACCTATCCATTTTAAATAAACCCCACAAGGCCATCGGTTCCCCTTCTTGTATTTAACTCATATTAGCATAATTCCATGAACACAAGCAATGTCAATTTCTGTTCCTCCAATACATGTCAAGCAGTTAACTTTGATTGTGGCATTGGCTTGAAGACTTGCCTGGTCCATGAAAGGCATGATGAAACTGTCTGGACTTCCTGGTACCCTAATATACCACGCCACCAGATGATGTTCCTAAAGCAGGAAGATGCAATAGCATCACTTCTCCTGAAAGCTAATTAGGTATATTTATAGGCAAATTGGGATCTTTTGAAATTAAACAGAGTTAATTCCTGACTTAATTTAACTACAAGTAGGTAGCAAGGATATTCTGCACCTCAGATGGGGAACCTTCAGGATGTTGGGCAATCTATAGCCAGTTCAACCAGCAAGGAAGAATGTTTGGCATAATCTTTGGAGTGATGTGCTGCCTGGTTTACACTGAACAACTCCTGTAGCCCTTGGTAAAGGTAGACATTAAACTTCCTCCGAATTCTTCCTAGGCATGCAGATTTCTCAAACAATTCACTTGTAAATGAAGTACAGTATTTCTCCAGATGGTTTCTGCCTTCTTTGGTTTTATTTATCAAAGAATATGGTTCCACTTAATAGCCTGAGCTGCTCTACCTCCAACACTGAAGGAAAATTGGTCATTTTTGTGGGAGCTGCTCACTCAGTTCTTGCTGTCCCTGTTGCTGATGTCAGCAAACTGCTCCCTTCCATGGCTGAATGCCATTTATATTAAAAGTAACTGCTTACTAATTAGCAGCTATGTCTGTTAACTGCTTATTTGTTGTTACAGCATGAGTTAGTAACCAGTCTTTGGCTGGGCCATAACTCTTTATAACTGGGAAAATGATTCTTGTTCATAGTAAATCAATAGCCCACCAGTGAAAAAATACATTATTCCCCCACCTCAGGTATCACACTCCCTTTCTAGCATCGAGTAAGATGAGGCAGGGGATGACAGGGGTGACACCTCCTAGCAGGTGAGCTGTTGTATATAGTGATGTATTAACAGGCATGATTGCTGAGGCAGCTACGTTCTTTAATGATGTATGGCAACCCCTTTTATAGAACTGCTGATAACTACATAACACAGATCCTATTGAGATATAAATATATATATGAATATGACTACGGAAAATCCATTGCACAATTATCCAAAGAGATATTACAGGCTGTTTTATACCAAGACAAAGTCCAACATGTCTTTTCTGATTTCTAGAACAGCTGTATATAAAGGCATAACTCAAAAAAGTCAGCCAGTAGTGGTCAAATCCATGGAAAGCCAGGAAATCCTAGCAGACAGGTCTGTTCTCTATAAATGTCATATAGTGAAAAGAAATAAAAGGAAAGGTATGGTGCCTCTGAATGCAACAACCATGCCTTTGAGTTCTACATTAAAAATATCCCCTACATCCTCCCTTGAGCCTCGCATAAGAAAGGCAGGACATAAATGAAATATAAATGAAATCAAGAAATACATTGGAAGTGACACAGAAATGGCTTATTTAAAATACTGCTTGTCTGCAACAAAAACTTCCAATAGGTCAGTTGCAGAGTCACTATAAATCTTGCCATGCAAAAATGAATACAAAGTTCTTTGACAGGCTATTTTAAGAGATTTGGGCACTCAGGGCAGGAAATACCAGATCACCCTTTGGCAACTGAGCATATGCAGGGTGACCATATCTGGGCTCCAGAAACCAACTACTAGTTTTTTACAGAAACAACTACTAGTTTCAGCAAATGTAGAGGTTTCTGCTGCCATCTAATGATGGTTTAGATTTTTCCAGCCCAATTATGGCAGCTTTCTAATAGGATGCCCTTTAAAAATTGACCTTCATTGTTCCTTCAAACAGCTACTCACGTTGCCTAGAGGCAGGGTGAGGTAGGGCCTCCTGCTTTCGAAAACCTATGAATCCAGATTGAGTCATTGAAAATCAGACAGCATTGTTGTTGTTAGTTGAGAAGTCATGTCCGACCCATTGTGACCCCATGGACAACATTCCCCCAGGCCTTCCTGTCCTCTACATCATACATATATACTTTCTATTGTTGTTTATTCTGTTGGCTCCAGCAACTTGCCTGTAAACCTGATGGTTGCATTCCCTCCACATGAAACAAAGAAAGGGGATAATGAAACAAAGACCTAGAAGAGGAGAAGGCTTGAATTTTCACCAAAAGGTGAAGTTCAGTGCAGGCAAAGAAGAGGAAGGAAGGTTTCTTGGTGGTTTGTAAACATTGAGCGGGATCCTTCCATCTCCACCAGGAGCTCCGTGTTGAATAGAGGCAACATGGAGACAGGCATCTAGAAAGGATCCTGGAAGGGCAACACATTTCTCTCCTGCCCCAACCTCCTCTGCCTTTTGTCTTGCTTTTTGCATGTGTAAAAGGAGAGGGGGCTGTTACTGCAGCTGCTTGCAAAAGAATCAGATAAGGAGAGGAAAAATCTCTGTATATCAAATGCACCTCCAGCTACTCAACCACGCAGTGATCAAAATAAGAATCAATTTCTTCAATGCAAGGAGTTCAGTGGAAAGAATAAACACTAAACAGTCCCGGTTTCCTACCACCACACGGTTTCATGCTGAAATACACATATACCTCATTACTTGCAGGTACCTCAAACCTTTTTCATGTGCTGGGAGAAAATAATGCTTTATAGTGCTATTTTAAGACAAGGGTGAGCTGATGGGAGTTCAATTATCTAAAGAAATGTATTTAGATAATGAGTAAAACTTAGCAGAACTATTACCATTTTCAGGTTTGCAAGACCTTTCCAGGTTAATATTTTAAAGTATGTTAAAAGCCTCACTTGCCTTGTCTGCACACCTCTGCCTTAACTTTCTATTATAAGAATCTTCAAAGGAAATGGCAGTGTAAACGTGCAAATTAAACCTGTGTGCCTTGAGGAAATATAGTTTAATACATATTCCCACACGAACACAAAATACAGAAAATATATGTGTAAGAGGGCCAAAAGGGAGCTGAGGAAGATTTTTTCCTAGATCAGTGATTCCGCACCATGATACCAAGATATCATAAGAGATTATATACAGTTTGTCCTGTCCTTCATAGCTGTCATTTCTTGCTAGCTGAGGTTCTTGTGAGCTGCAGTTCAAACACTTCTGACCAATGCCAGTCCATCTTATTCTATCTAATCTGGAGCTGTGTTTGCCCATAGCCACCATCATCCCTCAGCAGAGTGAACCACCGTGGTTTCTGGAAACAACAGTTGGGGTCTTCTGGTCCATTTGGAGCTACAATATAGAGGGAGGCTGGTTTAAATTGTGCAGATAGGAATATGATGGCCTGCGATAAGGTAGATGGATGGATGGATAGATAAATATAAAGTCTGTGCTGGCCTTAAGGAGAAATTCACTTGCCAGTTCTGCCATTTGAGAGCCAGTTAGGGGCAGAACAGCCCTTTCTCTATCCTGGCCAGAGAAAAAGAGGCCATCTTAACCAGAGGCTCCACTTCCAGCTATTTCCAGCAATCGATCCCTTGGGGAGATTTGTGGGATGTCCTGAATCATCCTGCTCATTTCTTGGAGAAGTTGTTTCTCTGTCTCTGACATGCATGTCGCACTGGGGAGCTTTGATCTCTGCCAGTGACAGTGGCTCACAGCAAATGGAAAGCGCAGATAATGCCCATTGCCTCTAAATAGATTCACTGCCTGCAGCTGCACGTAAGAATAACAGCAGCCCCAGGCTAAAAAAAACACCTCATAGCCGGGCCAGAGAGACATACTGTGTGTATGCACATGCACATACACACACACATGTGCAAGAGAGAGAGCTGGATGGAATGTACATCTCCAAGGGGCAAGCCACGGGGGCACGGACAGCACTGCCCGGGGCTGTCAATTGTCCTGAATTGGGTGGGAAAATACCGTATTTTTATTTATTTCCCACTGTCCCGTATTTTCTTACAATTTCCCGAATTTGTATAGCTCTTTGAGTCTGCTGCTCTGGCTCAGAGTCCTCCAAATTGCTTGCTTCCTGTCTCTATTCCTGTCTTTTTGTGACTCTGAGTCTAAACTCTATGGGGAGGGAGGGCAGGCAGGCAGGCAGGCGGGCAGGCTCCACTGGACACACAGCAAAGAAGAGAATTCAAAGTTGGCTCTAACCCTCCCACGTTTTAACTAATATATGCTGCCAGACAAGCACAAGCTTAGTGTTCTCTTGATAGAGTATTATAAGTAATTTTTCATTTTTTTTAAAGATCTAGTTTGTATTAACACAAAACAAGCTGTCTCTTTTATAGCTCAAAGTTTTGAATATATGCTTTAAAAATTCAGAACAAACTGAATTTTCAGCAGAGGATCACTGGCAAGGTCAGGTTATGCAAATTAAGGGGTGTGGCTCCAGATTTTTTTAAATTCCTGTATTTTTAGAATTTAAACTTGACAGGTATGGGGATGTAAGCAAAAACAGAGAAGAAATACAATCATGTTATAACTACTAGTGGCATACTCACAAATCAGGACAACATCATTTGGCAGTGATTCAGGAAAGAGGCAGTACAGGCAGGATAGGGGTTGGCAAGTGGGGAGGGGAAGTTGGCCCTGATTTATGTCAACTCTTGGAGGATAGCTCTTGAATTCAATAAGAGGGAAGAGCCTGAAGAAACAGACTAGGTTGGTTCACCTTTTGCATTAAGACATGGCTTGATTTATTTGGCTTTGGCTTGGTATGTTGTATAAACTTAACTTTGTAATTTGGCTATGTTTGTAGATTATTCAGTAAATCCTGGAAATTATCAGCCTAGAGGGTGCTCTATTTTAGTTGAGCAAATTATCTTTTGAACATTATCTGTGATAGTGTTAGACACAGATTCCATATAGTTACGTGTATCTTAAATTAGGACACATTCTATTTACATTCAGAATCTATTAGCAGTCAATTTTATTACAGAGTGGAAACATTTGAAGAGGGAAAAATGCATTACTCAAATCTGTCTTTCTGTCTCTTTCACTCTGTTTCTGTTCAAGTTTCATTGATTGCTCTAGGGACTCACCCAGAAATATTTTACTAGCTGAGAAAGCATCACTTTCTTCAACCTCCCTTCATCAAGATAACCCCACCCCCTCCCATTTCAAATGGTTTATGCAGTTCTACAAAAACATTTGAAAGATAGAATAACTAAAACTGAACATGGTATAGTAATAGAAAATTGGATGCACAGTCTTCCAATCCAATCCCAGTTTGATGGCCACCAGAGACATCAGTCTGGATTTGATAGCATTCTCTGCAAATGATCTTGCTGGCTGGGTATTCTCAGAATAATAGTAGACTAGTACACAGGAGGGCAACAAATTTGGGAAGGTAATTTATTAAACTTTAGAAAAACATTTTCTTCATTTTGTTTTAGTTTATATTTTTTAACCATAGGGTTTATTTTATGCTTCTTTTCTTCAAAATCTTTTCCAACAATTCCCAGTTCCTCAGAATTCACCTTTTATTCTACTCCATCCTATTAAACTAGTGCATTGTGAATAAATTATATTTAATTTAAACCCACTGGAATGACTACAAAGTTTCTGTTGTTTGGTTGTTGCCCACCATGTATGTTATTGTAAGTTTTGCCAGCAATTCTGCTACATACAGTGGAATTTTTCATACTACTGACTTCATATAATTTCATTTAGACAAATATCCACAAGATATTCCACACATCCTGTTTTAAAGCTTCTTTTTAAACATTTTTATTGGCTAGAATTTTATCAGTCTGTATCATTAAGTATCCCCTCTACTTGAGTGTTTTATTATTACTGCTGCTTCCTGAACATTTAGGAATATATTCAACATGGACTTGCCTCAATGCAAATTTTCAGAAGATCCCACCGTTGGCTCTATATCATACCGATCCTTTTGATTAATAAATGTCATCTTTCTGTCACAATCGATTTCCAACATATATCAATGGTACATGCAATGGTTGTAGCTCAGGGAAATGTCCATTTGGCCCTGCTGGGTTTGAATTGATTTGCCTAATGGTTTATGAGATCTATTTCAGAAAACATTCTTGTTATTGGCTCAGGATAAGTGAGACAGAAGTCATCTAAATGCTTGCCATGTGATGCCTAGTACCATGTGGGGAAAGAGGCATCTGTAAGTTCCAAAGATGCTGCTAAGCTCAGCATGGCTGCCCTTGCAATCTGCTGATATAGTCCAATAAAGCAATAAAGCTTTTGGAAAAGGTGAAGTAGGAGACAGAGAGAATAGCATAAATACTGCCCAGAGTGCACTGGTGATTCCCATATAGAGGCATATTTATTTATTCAGCAATAAGTAAATACATAAATAAACAAAAGTAAAAGCTCTTGTGTCACAAGTGGTGGTGACCTTATGTAACAATTAGCACCAGAGTGCTGGGTCTTGTTGGCATAAGCAAAAGAATCAGTGATCAATTGTTCAGATATCAATTAAGGAAGCTACAATAGGCTGGGTTCACAGAACACTATATACTAAAGTCAAACCAAGCACATTGTCTGCATTACATGAGCCAAGCCTATGTCTGTGTTATGGTTCAGAACCATATATAGATCAATAAAATGAAGATGGTAGGTCGGGTTGCTATTTTGACTCTTTCAATTCTCCCTTTGGAGATCCCATTTTTATATTTACAATGGTGAAAAAAAATACACAGCCGGTTCAGACTGCATAGGTGTCTGTAATTTCAATGGGCAGGATAAACAGAAGAAGCTCCTAGACTCTTTGCCAACTTCTTAAACAGTAGGCCATTTATATTATTTTCATCTCAAAACATGCCTACACAATTTATTCAAAAATGTCAGGAAATGTTCCATTGTCAATGAGATTCAGCAAGCAAGATGTTTATATGCACTGGATGACTTAGAAGAAAAACACTAGACAGAATTTTAAATGGCAAGATTTATTTTGTATTTTTTTTTTTCATACTCAGAGCATTGTAATAGGAAAAGAAATAGTTTCAAAAAGCTTTTCCTTATACATTCCAAATAGCCTGCTCCAGACGCATTTTAGTTCCAGTGTACTTCAGGGTTATATATCTGGCTGGGATGAAAAGATCAGTCCTCAAATCCTTTAAAAAAAAAAAGGCAACTATGGTTGCCCCACAATGTTGTGTTTAATAAATACCTTGCTTCAAATCTACTTAGCTGGGAGGACCTGCTGACTGAGGTGGAGCCTACCAAGTTGCAAATCTTCTGCCAACATTGAAAATGTGCCTGTGAGGGAATTCAAATAGTGAAGGAGATGGGGAGGAATAGCCTTAATTTATTCAAGGAAATGATGTGTAATCATACAAAATTGTAATTGTAATCTAAAACAAGTTAAGGCAGCAAACAGTGAATTTTGCTGCTTGGTTCATACTTTATACTGAGCCATTTTAAGCATGGCTTGTATGAAGTTGCTGTATTCAAATCAACCAAATGGGCGTAAGTGGCAGTTGTGGCTAGGAAGACCTTTGCATACGTTTAACTTGTGCACCACTTTCCTTTCCTCAACTAGGAGACACTTCAGATCCTGGGCACTTCACAGTTGTATACTGCAATTGTTAGATATTTGAATTATTTCGGCGGGAAATCCTGGCCAGCCCTTTGGCTAATGGGCTGGGCCACACAGTATAAAA
>JANHFR010005944.1:83548-95741 GCA_032468015.1 Mimophis mahfalensis
CCCCCAACCATAAAATTATTTTCATATACACCTGTATTTGTATTGAAATATGTGTTTTCCGATGGTCTTAGGCGACCGCTGGACCCCTAAAGGGGTCCTGACCCACAGGTTGAGAACCACTGTTTTAGACTCAGAGAGACGGGAAGCAAGCACTTTGGAGGACTCTGAGCCAGAGCAGCCGACTCAGAGAGCTATGCAAATTTGGGAAATTCTAAGAAAATGTGGGAAATAAATAAAAATCCGGTGTTTTCCCACCAAATTCGGGACACTTGACAGTATGTGGTGTGTAACATAACGGCGCACCAGGCGTAGCTTCTACGTGGGGCACGTGTTCCTAACGCTGTCCCAATACAAACCAATCCTGTACGGTTGGCTCTGCCGCCCAGCCCGGCTGTTTCTGCCGCTCGTCCGGCTCTCTCGCCTTCGTTTCCAAAGACAAGGAGCCCAGGTTATCGAGGCGGCACAGACGGTCGGAGGAAAAGCACCCGGCCGTTTCTTTCTAGGATGGCTGAGAAACCGCAGCAGGTCCCAGGGATTTCTTTGCCAAGGAAGAGGGGGGAAAGAAGAAAGGAGCGCGAAAGCCAGGGAGAGAGGAGGAAAGCCGCCGCCAGGCAATGAACAGATCGGTCTCCTCGGCGCAGCTTTTGCTTGGTTTTCTAATTGGTGTCGAGCGACGCGCGGGGGAATTGGATCGGAGGCAGGACGCCGCTCCAGTCCGCTCGGCGGGTTTCGTTGTCTTCCTTCTCCCCCCATCTCTCCCGCCTCTTTTAAGTAGAGGGAATCAAACGGGCGGGAAAAGTGAGGGGAAGAAGTATAGACGCGACTCGCAGCTGAACCTCGCCAGCTTCTCCGTTGATAATTAGAGGCCGCAATTAGCAGGTTGCCCTTGCTCGGGGAGCTCGCTTTTTCTGAGCCATCCGGGAAATACGGGCGACGGCTTGGACAAGGAAGCTAGTTTAAAGGGAGAAAATCTCAATCGCTCATGCTTAAGGGTCTGTCTCTAACCGGTCGGCCATCTGAAATCAAAGGCATCCAAGCGAGCCTGCGAGCGAAATGCAGTATCAATTTTCACCCGCCAGAAGTGGCGGCGAACTGCAGCTGTGGCTCGCGGGCCATTTTATTTTAGACGGGCCGGAGCTGGCGGTGGACCCGCCCCTTTCTACAGAGCACCCTTTGCTTTTCAAGTTGAAAGCCACTTTCTGAAAGTTCCTCTTTCTTCCGCTCCCCGAAGTTACAGTTAGCAAATTTCTCTCTCTTCCCCGCCGTCGGGAGGAAGAGCGGCGAAAGCCTGTATCTCTAAGGGAAATAAAGGGAGAGAGAGAAGTTCTTCGCTGCCACTATACTATACCGTCAGCTCGGCGTGCGGAAACTTTTGCGTCTGGGAGCGGAGGAGGAAAAGTGGCATCCACGGCTGGACAAAGCGGACGGAAGGGGTGGAGGGGGCAGAAAAGCCCAAGGTCCATTGAGCAAGGCGGCTTTGGGGGACGTCGTAGCCGAGCAGGAGCATCAGCTTGGCAGCTGAAAGAAGCTAAGAAGTTGCTTTAATGGAATATAGGAAAAGACGCCCAA
The DNA here is from genome assembly GCA_032468015.1 of Mimophis mahfalensis. Lineage (NCBI taxonomy): Eukaryota > Metazoa > Chordata > Lepidosauria > Squamata > Mimophis > Mimophis mahfalensis. The sequence goes on from JANHFR010005944.1 coordinate 85,118, forward strand.
GAGGACTCGTCCTTGCGTTGAATTAATTCCAACGCCGGTGTTGTTCCAGCAAAAGCAGAGAGGAGAAATAAAGCAGCTTATAGAGAAGAACCTGAATTGCCTTTCGGCCCAGCTGCTGCATTTCGCCCCCAACCCCGCACACACCCATTTCCCCCCCCTCCTCCTCCGCTTCCCTTGTTTGTTCCTGGGGTTTTCAACCAGAGGCTTATTAGCTAAACGCCCCCACCCTTCCCGGCCCCCGAATCGGGGTCTTTCGCTGTCTCGGTCTCTTTCCAGTTGGCCCCAGTTGGCAGGCAGTTGGGGAAGCTGAAGCGTTCAGAGAGCGCTTGACGTTTATTGCTGCGCAAACGTGATTGGAAAGATCGGGGCACCGCCGAAGGTCAGCATCGCCGAAGTTTGTCTGGATTTGTTTCGCCACCGCTGGGATCGCCTCTTCCTCCTGGCAACTTTTTCTTTTATTCGGTTAAGAACGCCGCCCTTCATTTACTTCCTCCCTCCTTCTCCCTCTCCTTCTTCTCCCTCTCCCTCTGCATCTGGGCGTGAGGGAGGCTGTGTTTATTTTCTTCTCGGAGCCTGGGAAGAGGAGGGGGACGACGGGGCAACGACACCCCTGGCTTGCCTGCTCCCCCCCCCGCCACACACACACACCGCAAACACACCTTTCTTCTCCCCCCACCTCCTCGCAACTCTTGCTCCGGGTCTGGGGAGGGGAGCTGTTTCACTCGGTTCCGGCTGCCTCGTGTGCGCGTCTGTTCGGAGGAGAGCGCGAGCTTCCCGGGAGGCAGATCGACTGACTCGAGTTCCAGCCGGGCTGAGACGCCTCCGTGGCTGGCCCCGGCTCTTCTCCGTCCGGAGCTCCATCCTTCCCCTGCTTCGAGGCCGCGGAAAGTGGGGTACCGACACCAACGGGATTTTTTTACGCTCTTTTACGCCTTTTCTTTCTTTCCTTTTTCTTTTTTACTGATCCACCATCCGCCTGGGTTGTCTTTGGGTCTGGCTTCTATTCTTCGCTGGCTATGAAGGTTCTGTCTTGAAGATGGAGAGACTCTGGCTTTTATTCCTGTCGCTGGTCCCAGCGTACATCAGGGGACAAGGGGTCTACGGTAAGAGGCATAGTTTTCGTCTTCCGAGGAAATCAAAGGCTGAGCTTTTTTGGGGGTGGGGGGCGGAGAGAGAAAGAAGTAGGGATTGGAGAGCTGTGCTGTATAATCAGATCAAAGTTTTTGGGGGTGTTTTGTTTCCGGAAAGCACCTGCAGCAGAAGAAAGTAAATGCCCGTGGGTAGAATGAAGGGTGGGAAGTTCCCGATGCAACCCCATCCAGCTACTTTGTAATACAGTAATCTCTTGCCGCGGTGACTTTGCCGCCGTTCCTCTCCTCCAACCCCGACCCTCCTGTGATTTAAGAGACCGGAGATGTTATGCTTTTATTTTTTTAACACTTGGAAGCCTCCGTCTGAGCCGCGCGAGGGAGCGGGTGGGAAAGAAAGAAATTCGAAGCTGCGAGATTCCGTTCGCTGGAAAGGAACCAACTTGTTGTTCCTAAATAGAAAAGGCGCCCTTTAAGAGCCGGTGGGCCATTCGTGCGTTTCCAGCTTCTGCTGGTCTTTGGGAAGACAAAGCTGGCCGGTCCACCCTTTCTTTCTTTCCTTCCTTCCAATCCTGTGCTTGTCCCTTTTGGATCGCCCATTCCCGTTACTAAGATGACACCCTAACCCTTTTCCCAGCTTCCTCCTTTGCCAAAATGGATTTACTTGTCGTTGCAACAGGGATGCTACGCCTGAGGAGCTTAGTGGGAGCAAACGGGTCCCCTGCCATCAGCTCCTAAGATACCTTCCGATCTTTGGGGAGAAGCGGGGAGGAAAAAGAGGCCGACTACGCCTGGAAGAAGGACCCGTTCCCTTCCTGCTACGAGGCGGTGGGAAGTGTGATTGGGGGGGGGGGGTTGCCTCCGGCTCGCGAGAAAGCCGTCCCGGTCCAGTCGTCACTGAGCTCTGGAGAATTTAAAATGAAGCGGGACGGAGCGAGCTCCGCAAAACAGCACAGCGCATGCACGGGCACTGTTGCTGCTGGGATCTCCCTCCCTCCCTCCCCCCCCCCTTTTTTTTTGCTACTCCCGGGAGTGGAGCTTGGGGAGGGAGCCCCGGCGACGGGCAAGGCTGAAGGCTGGCGCTAGACAGGAGCGGGGCGCGGTGGTGAGAATGAGAATTCCCGCCCCGCAGACCGAGCGTTGTGGTTGGAGAGATGCGTGGAACGGAAGATTAAAAAGGCATTAAGGAATCTAAGTACGGTAGTTCTCGTGGATCACGCTGTCTCTCCCCACCACTCACTTTTCCTGCCACTGTTTTAAAAGATCCCCTTTTTTTATAGAGGATCGGGAAGGAGATCCGTTCCACAGATTTAGTGAACCGGTTGGTATCCCGTTTGCAAAAGGATGCTCGTTCACACACAGGAGCAGCCAACTTGGCAGAAACAGCTGACGGCTTGTCAGGGGTACCCCTAGAAGAAACACAAGATTATTTATCCCTTGCCAACATAAAGGCAAGGCAGTGTGTGACACACGCTTGCCTCCTTCAGATGCCAAGGATGGACTAATAAGAGCAGTCACTATTCAGTCCTGGCCTTTGTGTAGTCACTGTAGTGTGTGGTGAAGACTTAAGCTTCCTAAGGCATAACAACACCTTGCTCTTTTGCACAGCAGCCTTGTTTATCAGAAGCTGTGAAATCAAGTTCTCCAAACTCCTCTTCCTCTCTATCCCTGCAGGTAGATAAGGATCCTAAGCCTTATCAGGAACTTAATGGGGATCAACCCACGGTCAGCTGGTTTTCCAGTGGGTAATCTTTCCATTCAGGTTGTAGTTCCTCCCAATACAGCTAAAGCCTTTATAGTCATTTTAATGATGCAGAAAATAAAAATAAAAGGGAATGGATTATTCTCCTCTCTGTCCACTGGGGCTACAATTGTCAATTTCAGTTATTTGCTTTCAATATTGCTTTGTTTTGTCTCTTCTCCCCTCCCCCAATGCCTGATAAAGAGGAAGGAAAATATGGGGGAGAGATTAAAAACCTAGAGGGAAATTACAAGGCATGCCCCAGAGAAGTGAGATGGGGTATGTAATGTCTTGGTTGCAAAAGAAATGTTGTGTGTGCAGGTTTTCGCATCCCCATGGGTATTTTATATGCTTCCAGCCAAACTTTTTATTTTTAATTAGCTTGACTGTTGCAGTCCAAGCAGAACTAGTGGTCTGGTTTTCTATTCTCAGGCCTCTTTGGGGTCTTTTAAGGCTGCCAATCTTCATACTTGACTGTATTCTTTCAGACTTACTTCTGACTCTTAGTTCTTAATGAACTTAGCCCCCTCTCCTCTTTCTATCATTTCTAGACTTTTGGTTTTTTTGCATTCCTTCCTATCTGTAGTTGTTTAGCATAATAACTTGTATATTTCAGAGAAGAGGGGCAGAATGTGTAGAAAAATCAGAAAAAGATGCAATACATACAATTTATTATTTAATCAACAGAGGTTATTTGCTTCTTCAACTGTTATTTGTCTTCTTTATTTCTCTTTCAATGGCTTATGGAGAGAATAGACATCTTAATTTGCAGCTATATCTTTAATTGTGGTCCAGATGAGTGGAATCAGTATTCCACAAACTTTCCATGGTCAACTGTCTGCAGTTCCTTCTTTTTCCAGTGCAATTTTTAGTCACTGCTAATTATTTTAGTTTCTGAAGAGAGAGCTATTAATGTTTTGTGCAATGTTGAACTACAGCTTTTTGCTCTGGAAGGAAAATCTAACTAGAGTTGTAGCATCCTGCCCTTTTCCTTCTCCCTCCACCAAATCTGTAGCTGTAGTTTTGAGCTGAATGTGATATGAGAGTCTGATTTTCTCAGAGGTTGACCTTTGTGACCCTGGAAATTTTGTGAACTGTTACGCATCAGCATATTCTCCCACCTACGCATTACATTTGATACTATGCTGATTATAAAAGAAGGCTAAGAAAGGGTCCTTGTACACCTTGTCACAAAAGCTGTAAATATAATCTATAATATAAGATTAAACCACATTAAACTAGATGATTTATGTATTGTGAACTTTTATAAAAGGTGGCTACCACATTTGATTAGAATGGATGAAACAAATTATATTTGTGCTAAGCACTTGGACCACAGGCTGAAAACCTGAAGAAGCTAGCTATACAAACTGGTCTTTCACAAGATGACTGAGCAAAGTCTTAATCTTCCTTTCGTTCATTAGATGATTTCACCCATTCATCCATCTTTACCGAAAGGACAAACTTGAGCTGGCTGCCAAAAATTTGCACACACCCCTTCCTTAACTGCCATAGCTGTGGAAAAGAACCTGCCAACGACTCTCTGACTATACATGCCTTCCATGACCAAGTTCACATGTGCATATGGAGCAGCTCATCACTCACGTTAACAGATCTCTTGTGTAATTTAATTCCTATCCTTTTTTCAGCATGGGCTGCTTCATACTTTGTGGAGGTCACAGAATGCCGTTTTATGTGGAAAGAAGGTTAGCGCTATAACCCTGAAGAATAGTTAAACAAAATCCTTTCTCAACTACAAAACAAACTCTTCTGCATGAATGACTTGCCACCTAATAGGGCTCCCATAGGAAAAGATTTAAAGTGGCAAATAAATCAGGGCCGGCTCTTCTATTGAACAGTGTATTGCAGTTTTGCTAGGTGCCTGGATTTGGGTATAGTGAATGAGCAATAAATCTAATGTATCTTTTACTGTGTTTTTACTCTCGGGAAGGGAAACCCTGTTTGGGGTGACCTTAGGTATTCCACATCTTAATTGGAGTGGCCACCATTTGTTATTCTGTAGCAGTCAACAAGATTTTGCCATCTGGCCCTGGCGGGTTACAGTTTTGACAAAAATGACTCCTGGGAGAGAAACAAATGAGTAAATAACAAACAAACCACCAGACAGAAAATGGCCCATTCCTTGTTTTCTCCCCATAACCTCTTATTTTGGATAGTTGAGAATTCTGTAATGTCTTTAAAGGCTGTGATTGACAAGGGTGGGCTGCATTTTAGAGGGAGAACTTGCAGTGAATAGTGGCAGTTCAGAGACAGAACTTTGTGATTCTGGGTGAATTGGAGGGCTACACATCTTGATCAGGAGGCGTCTGAATCTCACTGGATTTTCATGCCAGTAATGGATATCTGCTAAAACTAGATTGTACTGTGTTAGCAAAACAATACATTGATGTCAACCTGAAGCCTTTATTAGAAAAGTGGGAATTATGAAAAGATCTTTGGAAACTTCCCTCATATTACACTTCTCCATGTGCATAAAGCTTGTTCAGCCATGTAGAAAAATATCCTAAGCATCAACTGAATTATATATGCATATATTTAAAAAAATATAAGGACATTAAAATATCTTTTTAAATTTAAACATGGGTTGAAATAGATATTGGGGTCAAGTGGAAAGAAAGAGGGTTTGGGAGAAAGACAATGCTCTATTTTCCCAGACAAATATCAAGATTGCAGATATATTTTATCTTGGAATTAATATGAAGTGTATATGTATATACAAGGGGAGAAATGGTATTTTAAAGCTCACAGAATAAATCATGTGGGGAAAGGGTTTTGCTGCTCTGTTTGGAAGTATAGAAGCTGGACTGCTTTTTTATTTACCTCAGAAGGGGGATTTAACAAGCTTTGATAGGAGTGTTTTATTGCTAACATGAATTTGCTGACAGCCCAACTTTCTCTTAGTGCACTGAGGAAAAGGCTCAGCAGCTGGCAGTTCCCCATCATTGTCCTCCTGCAAAAAGCAAATCTTCAAGAAACCTTCCAGGGAAAAAAAAGAAGAAGAAACCAAAGGGAGGAGCTTCAAAGGAACACATTTGGCTGCATCCTTGTGAACAGCCAAACAGAAATCTTACAGGGGAAGCTGTAGTTATTGTAGACTTGGAAAGCAGACAGAATATGCACAGCAGGAGCTATTATTCTTCACTGCTGACAAGAGAGAGAAAAGAGCGGGAAAAATTTGGCTTAGTGAATGATTCCCCACTTTCTAAGATTATGGAGTCGGTACTGTATTTTTGAACTTGGCAAGGAGTGCTGTGAAATACTCTTCTTTTTTTTTCAACGTCCTGGGAGAAAGGTTAAGGGGAGACGGTTGCTTTCTTTTTAACCACAGTGGGTTATCACGCCGTTCTACTGCAGAGTCCTCTGTTCCTTCAAGTTTTATCTTCACACTGATAGGGCTGGGGTGTCGCTCTTTTGGCAAGCTTCATTGTGATACTTTCAGCAGCTTGATGTGCAGGTGTTAATAGATGTTAAACATTTACTAGGGTGAAATATTAATTGGTAACTCCAGTAAAGTGAGCTGATGCCGGAGGGCAGGTCAAATTTTTCTCTTAGTAGGGAATTCTTTAAAACCTCAGTCATCCTAAAAACCATTCTACTTTTCTTTACTGGGGAGGATGAAGGACATCCCCAAATCTGGGGATACAAACTGGTACTGCTGGGCTGCTTTAAAACTGGACGAAATATGCTTCCTGTTGATTACGTGCTATTTAACCCTCCTTCCCTTTAGAAACTTTCATATATCTTACTTCTTGTTCTCATGAAAACAGTTGCCTTCCTAGCTCGAAGAGATCCCAATGGACTGGGCATCTGTTAAATAATATTCCTTATTAATAAATTATTTTCCTTTGTCCTGTGTTCCGTCAGCTTTCCTTGTCTATTCGATAATGACTATGCAACTTCTAGGGACACCAGCCTTATTTAGAGCAGTAAAATTCCTAAGTGAGTTTTGGTGCTCCATGACTTTTTTCCCAGTTTTTCTCTACTTCTTGCCACAAGCGCATGTCGTTTTCATGGACCTTTTTCACTCACTCCATCTTTGTAACTTTTATTTTTTGTTTCTCGCAGGTTTTTTTTAAACTTTCTGTGGACCAAAATGCCTAACATCCATTGTGGATTCTAGCTTTCCTGTTGTTGCTGCACATGAGTCATATTGCCTGTCTGTCTGATGCTTCTCTTCAGTGTAATTGGCCTTGCTCTTTCTAATGCCTCAACCCAGCATTAGACCATTTCATACAACCCCCAAACAACCCACACCTTAGTATGCAGGACTGGGAACCTGACATTATCCACCTGACAGGTTGTTTGCAACTTACTGGTAGGAGTCAAAATATTTCGCTAGAGGTGTCATCAGAAACCACTATCTTATGCTAATTTTTGTAGGAACATGAAGACAGATGTTGAATAATTTGACATGAGCAACATAGCTTAGAAAATTATCACCATGTCAGGTTATTGTCAGATTTTTGAGGAAATCCATATTCCAGGCAACTTGAAAAGACAGAGTGAGTGAAGGTGTGGCAAGTGCCGGATAAAGTGTGTGTGTATTGGGGAAAGGGTGTGTGAAAGAAAGAGGGAGAAGGAGAGAGGGAGGGAGGGACACAGAGAAAATAGCATTGGGGAAAAACAAACCTTTTAAGGCATTTGTATTTTGCAGCCAGCAGCATTAGCAATTCAAAAAGTGTTCTTTTTCTAAGTAGTTGTCCTTTATAACTTCTCCAGCTGGAGTTCCTGTTTGTTTAACTTTAGACAAGTGGAGAGTGCTGAAACAATGGAACAGTTGCTTCAGAACTGTAATCCAAAGTGAATAAATCCTGTTTTCACCCTGTAAGGTGTCCCAACAGTACTTTACCTATAACCTTCGCCTTGCTATTTCAATTCACACTTAGATCTCTATGTATGCTTTGCATTGTCTGCTTTAGTTGCCCGCCTGATCTTAAGGTCCACACAATTGTGTTTGCAAAACAAGGACAAGGACTCCTAATTATCCAGAGGCAGCTACTTGCCACTTCAGCCTTTAATTTCTTCATTACATTAATAAATTGCCTTTAGGAATTGTGCACCAGAAAGATTGGTTTGTAAAAAGGAGTCCCAAGAAAGCCATTTGCTACATATCAGGTTTGTAACAACAGCTCCCTTCCCTTCATGCCCATTACGAGATGGGAACCAGGTTAGGTATCTAACAGGCTTATTTCTGCTTGTGTTTTTTGTTAGAGAGTCCAGGTTTACTCTCTGATCACCTATATGTTCAGACATAAAATACCCTATTAACGCATGGATTCCATACACAGGAAGCTCCTAAAGCATTCCCCTTGTGTTGTCAGCCATATACACTGGGACTAAAGCTTCTGGATTCTTAGCTGGTTGCCTGAGGATCCCCAAAGCTGCATTTCCTCGGAAGATGTCAAGGGGGCGCTAAAGATGACATCCCATTGCATTATACAGATAGTCCTTGACTTACAGCAATTGGTTTAGTGACCGTTCAAAGTTACAATGGCATTGAAAAATGTCACCATTTTTTACAGTTACAACCATTTTTCATAGTTATGACCTTTGCAGCATCCCCAGGGTCATGTGATCAAATTTCAGATGCTTGGCAATCGGTCATATTTATGACCGTTGCTGTGTCCCAGGATCATGTGATCCCCTTTTGAGACCTTCTGACAAGCAAAGTCACTGGGGAAGACAGATTCCCTTAACTACCAGGTTACTAACTTATCAACTGCAGTGATTCACTTAACAGCTGTGGCAAGAAAAGTCATAAAATGGGGCAAAACTCACTTAACTGATGTCTCATTTAACAACACAAATTTGGGGCTGAATTGGGGCTGTACATCAAGGACCAGCTGTATTTCTCTAAGAAGATGAATAAATGTATTGATCGTCACAATTGAGCATAATTTAGTATTGAGTTTGTGCACTGCGTAACTAGATAGGAGAAGATAAGTGCTTGTGAAATAAAATGCTTTCAAGTGATTATTTGTAGTATAATAACTTAAAAGAAATGACATTTCTACAGAATTAGCTAGAATTATAATGTGGAAATAAGAATAAATAAACATAAAATCAAACATTAATTTAGGCTGATGGTTCATCTTCTACAGTGGTCTCTAGTGAGCAGTTTGAGGAACAAAGAACTTGATTAACTAGTGAGAGAAGATCAAAATGAAATAATATTGTATGTGTTTGTGTGTGTTAGAGGTGACCTTTTGGAATCAGTGTGTTATCATTTCTAAAACATCCAGAAATAAATGTCAGCTATCGAAGAATGGAGCCTGTTTTTATGAATTGGATTCTAAGCAATCACTGTATTTGAAACTTGAAAGAAATTTTCTTGGGTTGCTGCCAGGACATGCTAACTTGTTTTGACAAATCAAAAATAAGTTTAAGCATGGTATAAGCAGTAGTGGTATCCTACCGGTTCCGCCCGGTTCAGCTGAACTGGTGACGATGATTAGGGTTGGTTCGCTGAACAGGCAAAAACCACCCCTGGCTGGCCCCAAAAACCACCCCTTCCCTTCCCCTTTTTAAAGCTCTGCTGATTCGCGTGACAGAACTAGCAGCCGCGCAAATCAGCAGAGCTCCGCTTTTGAAGCTGAGGGAACATGCTGTTTCCATCTATTTCTGCTCTAGGAAGCAGCGTGGAAGACATTATCTGGGCTCTGCCACATGCCTCCACATGCACAGGCCTGGCAAACTAAGCTGGCTTTTTCATAGCTCCGTTGTTTAGTGTTGGCTGCGGGTGGAGGAGGCTCTTACCGGAGCACTCTGGTAAGCACTGCCTTCTCCACTCGCAGCCAACACCAAACGACGGAGTGATCAAAAAGCTGGCTTGGCTTGCCTGGCTTGTGCACATGCATGGACATGCGCACGCAGAAGATGCATGCGCACAAACGGTCATTTTTTAGTGAACCGGTTGTGGGATTATTTAAATCCCACCACTGGGTATAAAGATTGGTCACAATTCCAAACATGGCTTAATTGTTTTCAGTCCTTCTGCAGCTAGGTTGAAACAAGCAAAGAGGAGTATCTTGAGCCTAGAAGAGAGGATTGTTGGGGCTGAAAAGCTAGGTGGGTTCCCACCATAGTGAACGGCATATTGTAATAATTGAAAATAGCACTATGCCCTTATATAATATGAAAATAATAACAGAAACATGTTTCTGTAGGGCTCTAGGGTTCCAACTTAGCGGTATTTCTCAGATGATTATCCCTTGCAGTCCTAAAACATTGGTTTCTTACCAGTTTAGATCCTACATCTACCCATATTCAATTGGCAAAGGACCCCTGAAAGTCTTAGTTCTGTGAGACCTGACCTTGGGAAGGGGAAAGAGAGAAATGAATCATTAAGGGAGGAGAAACAATAACAAAGCATGAGGAGTAACTCAAACTAACCCTGCTTTGCTTTTGTTTGATATAACATGAAGCAGAGAGAAACTCTTAACAGGCCTTTGGGAGCTTGTTACTCTGTCCCAGGGTTTTCCAACTTTGCAACTTTAACACGCCTGCATTTCATCCCCCAGAATCCCCTACCATCATGGGAAGCTGAAGCTCTCAGTAGCAACCAGTATTCTTGGAGGTGAAGAATACTTGCCTTAAAATTGTTAAGATTCAGACACACGGTGCTATCCTTATACAGTGGAACCTCAGTTCACAAACACTTTGGTTCACAACCAAAAAATCAGCGAAATGTTTGACTCGTTTCACAAACAAATCCTTGGTTCACAACCAAATTTCCTGAGGACAAAGAAATCTCAAGAGAGAAAACACCGGAAGG
>JANHFR010005944.1:110281-121056 GCA_032468015.1 Mimophis mahfalensis
TGGCTGGGTGGGGTGTGCCTTGGTTGGAGTTCTTAGGGGGTTTCTGTTTGGGCCCAGCTGCTTGTCCAGTCTGCGATATATGAACCCTCTTGTCCACGAATGCTGGTTTCCAGATGGGTTCCACAAGATTGTCTCCTGTATATATCTATACATACATACATACATACATACATACATACATACATACATACATACACATATTATGAAAAATAGAGGCTTGGTCATAGTATAGAGCTTTCCTGTGTTAAAAAAAACTGTTTGTTGCAAGGAAGTGTAAATATCAAAATTATGCAGGTACATAATGTTCACATTATGTTCACACAAGAATAATTCATAACCAGATTCTTTGAAAGTGTGGCAGATTTGACTGCCAGAATGATTGTCAGCAATTTTGGCTGGGATTTTTGAAAAGAACGTTCAGGCCAAATTGAAGTACAAATTTAACTGAATGGGGTGTTTATTTATTCCATTCTTTGATTTAAGAGTGGGGCATTGTGGGCAGACTTCAACCTTAGCTTATAATTGTTTAGAGATAATGGTCTGTTTGCACCTGTTCCTGCTCATTTCTTGTATTTCAGGTCCCAACAGTGATTTCTTTCCTAGAAACTGTTTTAATCAGTCCTTTAGTGATGTTGCTACTTTCCTGCCAAAATAGCTATTTTCCTCTGTAATGCTTACAATTATTTTTGCCATTGAGCCCCTAGATATTTGGAAATGTCTTCTTTACCTGCAAAGATAAATGCTTTCCTACAGGGGCTTTGTATGTGTCTTCCTTTCTAAGGACAATGTATGTCAGTGTGGCAAATCCCCCAATCTTTCCACTCTTGAGGGAAATGGTCATTCTGCCATTGGGCCAGGAAATATTAACAGGGGCAAACATTTCTAAGAAGGTGTCACATCTTCTTGTGTGTATTTTATTATACCTCTGCAAATATGACTCAGTTTGAAAGATAGCTGAACAGGGAAACACAAAGGGAGAGAAACTGAGAAGAAAAGAAGAGAATAAAATAGGCTCACCAAAGCTGCTGTAATTCAAAACAAGGCAAAATCAGGTTGTGTGCTTTGGCTAATTTTCTTATTCAGCTATTGATCCCATGGCTACTCCAGAGTCTATTAGCAGTCAGCCAGTGAAAATATTTCCCATCGGGGGCTCTGACCTGAGACAGGGGTGAATCTATAGCAATTTGTTCAAACAGAAGAAAGCTTTTTCCTCTGATTTGTATTCCAATTTGCACCACATACGGAGGGGGCATTGGATTGCGTGTGTGTGTGTGTGTGTGTTGTTGGTGGGGCTTGTCAAGCCTGAGCTAGGAAAACAGCCAAACAAAGCCCAGTTAATACTTAAGAGCTTTCACTCTTTGTCCCTCACTATTAAGTTTCTGAATCTGCAGGTACATGTCTCCCAGCAGCGCTTTTAAATTCTTTTTCCCAAAGTGTCACAGCTCTTCTTTCCTCTGCTTCTCTACCATTCTGACACCATCACATCATAGTCCTGGCTGCTAATATTTGCCAGTTCTGCAGGGGAAATTCCTCTGGAGTCTACTGAGACCCATTTTGGGTTGAGCCACAAGCACTGGCAATTGTGAAAAGAGCATAGTTTGTAAAGAAACTGAAATGAGACTGAACTTTGTATTTTTCATTATATTTGGTTGTTTTGTTCTCTTTTCCCTGCCTTTCCAAGAACCAAGCATCTTCACTAGCTATAGGGATTCCCTAGATCTGACCAAGTTCTCCCAACCTGTTTGATCTGAACTGTGGATAGTGATTGTGCGTTTGATGGTTCGAAGTGTAACATTTCCATTTTGTCCTCTGAGATCTATATCACAAAGGCAGAAGGGGAAGCAATTTTCAGTGGGGAAAAAAGTTAATGGATTTTTTCCATTTTTAGATGATGCTTTCCATCACTTGTGATACATCAGTTCTAGTTATAGGACTGCAAGTCAGTAAGATGGCATTCCACTTGCTTCCCCCCACCCAAAAACTAAAGGGAAAAAACCAGAAGGGTCTAAGAAAAAGAACCTGAAATAAGCATTTTTTACTTCAATTATCACTGAATTATTTGACAAAAGGCTGACGGAAAAAAGAATGCTACATTTGGAAGGGCACAAATAAATACCTTGAATCCTAAGTCCAGATAGTTTTTCAAACCAAACGTTTATATTCTTGATTTAGCCATAACTTTCAGGAAACTGGTCTAAATTCCAGGGAGAGTTGTAAACTCTGACTTCAGGAAAGAGTATGTGAGTTTATGAGGTTTTAACGCAGTCAAACCAAGATTCCCTATAGGGATTGCTGAGAAGAGTAGAAGTACTGACATTTTGTAATATTTAAGCAATTATTTAATAGTGCCAGGTCTAAAAATTGTGCTGTTGCTGTTTTTATGGGTTCCCAAAGCCGTGCGCTTGTGTGTTTGTGTGTCAGTGAGTGAGTGAGCAAGAGAAAAAAGGAGGTAGATTGAAAGAAGTTACAATTGCTCTGCAGACGCTGAGGAGAAAAATTTACTCATTTTGGTCACTCTCAGAGTTTGGGAAATATGGTATAGCTGCAGTATAGACGTGCTACTTTCAAAGCAAAGGGGAACAATGAAACTCCAAGTGATACTTGCTTTGTAAGTGCCATTGATTGCATCCCACCAGGAACACAAGCTTTGCATTGCTTGCCACATAATTGATCCAATAACTCTTAGAATCTTGCTTTGAGAATGACCAGTCCCTAAACTTCTAATGGGAAATAAAATGACCCATCTGCTGCACTTGAGATTAAAGATACCAATTTCTATTTGCATTTTTTAATTTTTTGTCAGTATTAAATATCATTTTCTTTACTTCTCTGCTAGTGGAGAGAATAAGAGCAGCTCTCCTGGATTTGTAATAACTTGACTCTTGTTTATTGACATGACAGTCTCTCACAGTTCAGAAAGGCAATTACTGTTTTATGGATCTTTGGTCATGGGGTGTTTTTAGATATCGCCGTTTTACAGGCTTTGAGGTTTCTTTGTGAGAAGATATGCTGAAGATTTCTATTGTGTTGAGAATTTGGTATGTGAATTTAGCATGCAAGTATGCAACTCTAAAGTACCTATCAGTGTCTCCAGAGACAAACTGTATGTAATCAGAGTCACCTGCCAACTGGAAATTTGAGATTTCTGATTCTTTTGCTGGTTCTGTTACTACCAAGTGTTTTATTCCAGCACAGAAATATCCAAAGTTATACCCCAATCTTCTTCAGAAATATAGAAAACATTTTTTTACTAACTTTGTACTAACTCTTACTCTTTTGTATTATTTGCAACCCGATAACTTTAGTCAGCATATCAGAGGTCAAATAGTGGCTTCTTATACTGCATATCTTATACTGTGTTATGAGGTATTATTATCTATGAATAATAATACCAAGTCAACTTTCCAATACTGAAAAAAGTTTAGAATAGTATTATCTGCATTTCCTTATGCTTATAACTCTATGAAGAGCAGAGCTATCAATGCCTAAAGTAGTTTCCTTTGTATACAAAGTTTTGTAATGACATTTATCTTTTGCATGTAGTAACATCTTCATTTACATGTTGAAATTTATTTGTCTTTGTTAATCCACTTGCCTTCGTTAAACCAATTTAGGACAAAAGCCAATGGTACTCTCCTTGATTTTTTTTCCATTACCCAATAAAGCTTGCCTCTCAATTCTGTTAATTTTGTTACTTCTGAATACATGAAAAGCCCACATCTGGAACTGGTGTACAAGTTAGTGGTTTTGCTGAGTGGGAGTTTGTATATAAGATATGTTCCTCCTTATAAACAATATCATTACAAATACTCATCCAGTAGCTACCGATATGCATCCATACAATCATCAGACACAGTCTAATCTCAGATAAGATGGTCTTCATCATCTTGTAGAAAGCTAAATTGCAAGATCCTAGACATGTATCACAAGTCAATATATTCTATAGTGCGGGTTACCACAGAGTACTACTGATGGGCCCACTTATTTTATTTGTTTGTTTGTCAAAATCATTTATCTTCTAACCAATTCTAGGTAGTTGCCAATCGAAAGTTAAAATACCATATGAAGTCATATTAAAACTATACAACTTTATAGTTTAAAATATTAAAAACAACAAAGATCTGGTACCAAGTCAACCTTCTAATGTACAGTTATCCAATCTTATACCAGTGCTTGGAGGAAAATCCAGAGCGTCAACATTTTATGGAAGGCTAAGAGGATAAGAACTTGCTGTACTTCAGAGGGGAAGAATGTTCCAGAGGGCAGGGACTGCCATGGAATAGACACACTTCACATCTCCCATCAGATGGCAATTGTCAACCCTGAAGCCATTTTTAGACTGAAGCCATTTTGGGAACACCTTCAGGGCTGCCACAGTGAGGCCAGTTGTGAGAACCAAAGCAGGGAGATCAAGATAACTGGAGATGTGTAGCCAAAACAACATTCTTTCCTGTGGGAGCCATTCTACCAGGTGTTGGAGAGGTGTAGACCAAAGCCAGCCAGCATGGTGGCTGTGACCTGGTTGGACCATGTGATGGACTTGTGACTTGAGGGGAAGAACTTTGGGGTTTGATTTGGGTGGGGAAAACTCTGAGTTCTCCAGAGTCAGGTTTCCCCCAGATGTGCTAATATGACATGCCTAATAAATCTATACTTTGAGGAAAATGTCTGCCTTGGAGTCTTGGTCTGTTTGGGTGTGTTTGTTGGAACCCTGACAGCAATATTTAGGGGAAGGGATTAGCAGTGTACCCACCCTATCTTACCTTATATTCACATAGACAGGTATGACAGTTCCCTACAGAGCACACAGAGCTTAAATCACCAGGTTCTTACTGAACAGGGTTTTTTGGACTTTATAAATAATCTTACACAGGAAGCTTACTGTAATCATCCTGCAATACAACAAAGGGTTAACTCTGCTGCCAGCAGATAGTTTTGTAGGTGGTAAGTTCTGAAATGCTGGAAAGGTAAATGCTCAGCCCTGAAAAAGATGGCACAGGGAACAACTAATATTTTTTTCTTCTTTTTCTTCTCCACTAAGTATTCAGACACATGCATTCATTATATACATCCCATGACCCAGGGATCCGTAAAACATTACCTATCTTCCTGAACTGAAATAGACTAAAATTATGTCTCATCCTATAATCCATAGCAACTATGCTCCCCCTTTACCAATTACATGTATTGCAAAACTAGGTAGAGGCAGGCCCACCAGCTGTATTTTTATGGACCTGGAGTATCCTTCATTAGCAGGGTGATAGATATGTAACTGCTGTGGCTCTAAACCCTCATTTAAGTATAACTTCAAAAATGGTTTTACTGAAGAAAGTCTGATATATTAATATGTTAGGTTATTAACAGTGTTGAGGATCCCACTGTAGCTTTAAGGAAGCTTAAAAATTGAATAAATGAACAGCTTCTCAAGAATTCAAGAAATGGACTTTTGGTTTGATGTTGCTGCATGATCAGTCCAGGGGAGTGGGGCTCCACATCCCCACCTCAAATCCTCTTCATAGCCCAAGGGGCTAAAGTTACCCTGTAGAGGTGATAGATCAGGAGGGGCAGGTCACAGAGAGAGGCAGCTTTCCTGCTGGACCAAGGGATTTCCCTCTTTGCCGAGGACGCAGGCAAGGCAGTCAAAATGACCATTGTGAAGCTGGGGCAGCCGAAGAAACCAAGCTTGTGCTGGAATGAAGTGAGTGGACAGTGACTGGAGCTGGATGAGGTGATTTTTGAATTTTGCCTAGGATTTGATCCTAAAAGAAAATAAATGCAGAAAAAGAGGCTCTTAAAAGCTTTTAAGTGGCAACCAAAGAGAGGTAGAGAAAAACTGCACTCTAAGGAAATAAGTTAAAGCTTAAAATATAGAAAGACTGGATGTATAAATCTTACTGGCATGACTTTGAACAGGCATTTTAAAATGCTAGATATTTGACTATTTATTGGACATTCTATTGGATATTTTGTTCGAACCAATTTGAAATAAATAACTGGCAGAACAATTTTAAAGTGGATTTTTAAACTGGATTTTGAAGCTAAAGGCGCCACCTACTGGTGAATGGATATACACTATGTCATGCTCCTAGAGCAGGGGTAGGGAATCCTGGCTCTTCTATGACTCATGGACTTCAACCCCCAGAATTCCTAAGCCGGCATGGAAGAAGAAGAGTTCTGGGAGTTGAAGTCCATGAGTCATAGAAGAGCCAAGGTTCCCTACCCCTGTCCTAGACTAACGAAAGTAACCTTGGAGAATTCTGATAAGAGAAGAATAACACCTGGAGGTCTGCTGTATTATTTATACCAGTGATGGCAAACCTTTTTGGCACCGAGTGCCAAAAATGGGAGTGGGGAGTGGGTGTGGCCACTCACATGCCACTTCCTGTTTAGGTGCGTGCATGCGCACTGCCTACTTCCTTGTTTGGGCTTGGGAAAGTGCACGCATGTGCCAGGAAGGGCATAGCATGCATTATGTACCCCCTCGCATTCATGCACTCTCCCAACCCCCCAAAACCATGAAAAGAAAGCAAAATTCTGAGGGTGGTTTTTTTTTTGGGCATTTTGGGGGCTTGGGAGAGTGTGCGCACACATGCGGGGGGGGGTGGGACATAGCGCATGGCATCCCCTCCACCACCACCCACATGTGCGCATGCTCTCCCAAGCCCCCAAAACACTGAAAAAAACACAAACTTTTTTAGTTTTTTTTCAGCATTTGGGGGCTTGGGAGAGTATGCGCAGGCACAGGGGGTAGGAAGAGGGAATAGTTCACATGCCGGGCGACATGGCTCTGTGTGCCACTTTGGGCACGTGTGTCATAGGTTTGCCATCACGGGTCTATATTTATCTACTTTATGGTGACTAGAGGATCAACTTGGAAAAGCTGGAGGATATTTAATGGAATGACCTTTGAATTTGTTTGTTTGTTTATTGCATTTATATACTGCCCTTTTCCAAAATGGACTCAGGGCGGTGTACAGGGGATTATACTGGAAATAACTAGCAAATTAAAGAGTGGATTTAAAGAGTTATCTGGAAAATCCCCTGCATTGTATAAATGGAACCTATTGATTAACTGTGGGATATAAAGAACTATAACTATTGTATTTCCTGATGAACAATATTAAGATTGAGTAATCTGCTGGCTTTGAGAAGTCAAAAGGAACAGACTCTGGAGTGAGTCCAGATTACCGACAGAACATTGAATGCTATTTGGACTTTTTCAATAAGGCAAAATGGCTGATCAGGAAGAACTGGAGACACAAAAAGAAATTATGATGTTACTTCAAAACATTTATGACGCATTGATGAGGAACTCCAAGGAGATAAAGGACCTATTACATGATATAACTGGAAAGACTGAAAATGTGCAACAAGATTCAATGAGCAAGATAATAAAACCCAGGAAACAAGCAAGACAACTGTGAGCTTAGAGGGTGACAAATAGAACAAGGAGAAAAGAAGGAGGATATAATAGAGTTGGGTGATATAAAGTTGGTAGAATATATACTAGGAGGTAGAAAAATGGAATTGAATAAATCAAAAGAGATTTCTGCAAAAAAGACAGAGGATTTGGCAGAATTATGGGTGGACTGGCAGCAAAAAGTATTGGGAATGGAAATAAGGGTTGGGTTGAATATGAAAGACGTAGATAAGGATCTGAAGGAGCAGTATGGGAGGCAGGCCAAAAAGAGAAGAAGTGGAACTTCCAAGAAAAATAGGCTGACCCCCCCCCCTCATTTTTATGGCAGCTCCTCAAATATTGGAACACTGCTCTCATGTCTCCCCTAGTCTATATTTTTTTGCTAGACTTGTTTGTCTGCTTTTGATGTGGGCAGGGGGGGGGGAGGGACATTGGGGGCGACATAGCCAATAAGGAAACTTTTGTGACAGAGTCATAACATCATAGCCAAATAGTAGCAAACAAGCTAGACATCTCTTGACTGATGATCTGTTGCTATGCCCCAGGTTTATTTCTGATTCACATAACTACAAGTTTGTTTTGTGAACCATGACTTTTATTGTGTTTGCAACTACAGTTGGGGGCAAATTGGAAAAATAAACTGTATTTTAATAAGCTTAAACCAAATAAACACCTTAAGGCAGATTCTTATAGAAAGAAGACTTTCTGTTCCATATTTAACCTCACTGAACAAGCCCTCTGGCTCCCACTGACTGGAATTTAGTGTTGGTCTCAGATTAATGTTCTGATCTGCTTTCTTTCTCCTTTTCCTACCAAGGATGCTTAATTACAAAATTTGGAACTTTGTTCCAGCTAAAATAACAATAGTTATGTTTTCTTCCCAATTAACTCCGCTTCCTATTAAGGAATCATATTGGTTTCCAAGTATTTTTAGATTGCTTTTTCAGACTTAATTTCCCTTCTCCATATTGCATGTGATTTAGAACCATACTTCTAGCACGAGCTATTTTCTGGTGATATTTATAAACCCTTAAAGACCTTCTGATTCAGAACACCCTAAGGATTCCCACTGAAGTCATTTTATGGAACTTCCCTCTTCTCATTATTCTGGTTCTTCTCTTCCTTTTAGATGTTTGTCTAATGGAGTGTGATGCCTGGAAGATGAATTCTATCCTCAGTTTCATTTCCTGGCCTCTCTTAATTCTGTTGAATTTAGTAACTAGAGTGGAAAGGCTCCTGGTTAGCTACCATGGAAGATATGAAAGACCCACATTTGGAATCAGCATACAAGTTACACTAGTGCTTTTCTGGAAACAATATGTCCACTGTGTCCACTGTAACAAAGAGAGGGGGCCGGTTCTAGTCTTAAATGGCTGGACCGTTTTTGTGGTAGCAAAAATGATATTTATATGCACCCATGGTGAAACTCCCCTTTCTATTATTGACAATTTTTTGAAGTTTTTTTCCCCACATTTCTTCTTTTGGTTCTTGATCATATCACATATCAGTGACACTAGAGTTGAACCTTGTATTCAGTGTTTCAATTTTATTCTGAAATTAGCTTCCCCCCCCCCCAGGTAATCAGTGGGTCAGCAAGTATTATGAACAGGTATGAGCAACCCACCATAGAATAAACAGGCTATGTTGAAACACAAAGCTGCAGGTTTCAGAATGGGTGGGAATTCAGATAGGTTAGGTTGGAATTAGAACTTTCTTTCTCTGATTATTCTTGTGTGGTTTTGTGAACCCCTGGTTTATTCCTTTGCAATTCCTGGTATGTTTGAAGTGCATATATGCAAAGACTAACAATGAGGGATAATGGAAGGCTGCATGAAAGCAGGTTATTTCCAGAGGGATATACCAGCTTGCTGTTTCAGATGCTAATCCGTGTATATTAAAAAGGAAGCTTGCTTTCTGGCATCTCATTTTACTACCCCTTGAAATAGCCATTCTGAACATTCAACAAAAATGGCAACTCCCATTTAAAAAGGAAACAAACTAGATCACCCTCCCTTCATGAGAAAGCAGATCTCCTTACGTTTCATGAGATATTCTATCTGTTCTCACTTAAATATTCACTTTCAAAAGAACCAAATGGCACTGAGTAAAAAAAAAGTACAGTATTGGACTGGAAAGAAAGATAAATGCTAGTTAGTTACATTTCCGCAGATAATAACTGTCCTCATTCCATGATAAGAACGGGTAAATAAAGCCTAATGCAATAAAAAATTGCCTTTTTCCCAACAGAATGCATTTGTGGCATCCAATAATGCTAAAGACCAGCAGCGTGGAGTTAAAATAAGATAATAACTTGTCCTCATCAGAATTGAAATAATAAACAGATTTGCCAAGATCATACAAAAGATTTATTTTGTCCAGAAAGGAAAAGAAAGACTGCTTTGCACTTTGAAATTATTCTTCTTATGATTTTTTAAACTCTCCTTTTGCTCCTGATTGTCCCCTGTCATCAATGCTGACAGCTAATAAAATTATGCTGTTTGGACTAACATGTCCACTAAACAATGTAATCTCCGCACAGTGAGAACCATGTATCACACAGGTCCTCGGGGTCCAGTAAAATTGAGTTACCGGTAGTCAGTAGAGGAGGGATGCTGAATTGAATGCAATAACATTCACTCAGCGCTCTCTGGGGAGAGGCAGAATGGAGATTCAGGCCTGTAAGGAGGAGCATGACTTATATGTAGATTCCCACTCAACTTCTCTTAATTCATCTTTAGATTTCCTGGGTTGTTTGCTGCTCAGTGGAATATGTGTCAGAGTAAAAGATGTTTAACAATATGACTCAGATTTTTTTTTCTGCCACTGTTCTCTCCCTTTTGCTGCTCTCATATACCTTTAGTTTCCTTTCTTGGCTCCCACTGACTGAAAGGCAATAGCAGTTACAAGAAACAATGCTTTCCAAACTTGTGAATCATAAATAAGTCTTTGATTCCTTTGATGAAGACTTTAAATGTCAGCTTATTGTTACTGAAAAGCAAACTTTCTTTTAGTGTTTTTTTTTATGTTTAGCCGTGCTTTCACTTTCTGTGTACCACAAAATCAAAAATCAAAACTCATTTGTTTCAAAATTCAAAAATCAAAATTTTGTGTACCACAAAATCAAGTGTATATTAACAGTGTAATATAATAATATAGTGTAATATTAATTCAGTATCAGGAGTTTTCAATTCAGTTGTTTGGAATGTGAAGGATGTGTGTTTTTGTTTTATTTTTATAGTTTTCTTATGTATGATGTATATATATATATTTATTTATTTAACTTATATACTGCCCTTCTCCCGAAGGACTCAGGGCGGTGTACAGGGCAATTAAAATAAAACCAGATACAAAAGTT
>JANHFR010005944.1:131780-142997 GCA_032468015.1 Mimophis mahfalensis
CCCCCAACAATCTGGGTCCTCATTTTACCCACCTCGGAAGGATGGAAGGCTGAGTCAACCTTGGGCCTGGTGGGATTCGAACTGCCTGATTGCAGGCAGCTGGCGGCTAAATACTACATACAGCACTTTACTCGCTGCACCACCACGGCTCTTATAATCAGGAGGACGTTTTTCTAAATGTGTACTCATCTGAAAGCCAAGGGATGTTTTACAATAACAATACTGTTCATCAAACAATAAGACTGCTTTTATTCTGAATGGTAAGCACTCTTTGGTATCATGAACCAACAAAACAGAGCTCTATGTTTTTATAAGCTGAACGGTTTTCAACATTTGCCTTATTTTTTGTATTCTTGATTGGATGGCAATTCCACACAATTCTCTTTAGAGAGTGAATGATTGAACTATAAGTGAGGGAAGATTTGCAAGATTTAAAATATAAGTAGGTTAGTCATAAAAAGAGCAGGATGTTTTCAAAAATTCCATGTAAGATGCTCTTGAATGAAAAAATGGTTGAGAAGCTGTGCCATTTCTAATTTGTTGGACACAGAAGGTTATACGTGTTCATTGATAGGTGGTGAACAATTACTTAGATGGACTTGAAAACATGATACAGCATAACGTACATCAAATATAAACTCTGATACTGAGAGCATAATGTTTATACATCTTGTGTCATATGTGACTTATGGATGTTACCAGGTTTCCTTGTGCTTACTCTAAACTTTGTAATGAGATGCATATTATTTTAAATAGTTCAGTCTTTTAGACTGGCTCACAATCTAAAAGCATAAACAAATTACAAAACATTATTAGTCATTTGGTATGCCCTCAGTTGACAAATATTCTTATCAGTCTTTGATATTCTATAAAATGAAGAGGAGAGAGAGAAAAATTAAAACAGCTGGGTTCCAGAAAGCTAAGTTCAATTGGTATTTTTGTTACCACTGTCATAATTCACTATTTCAAAATTGGAGCCTTAAATAATAAGTAAAAGTCAGATTGCTTTGAAGTTTCCCATGGTATGATATGTTACCATAAAGGTGTCATTGTCTTTCATTTACTACTCCAGTTTAAAACTTCAGGCAATGGTTGGGGCACATTGTAGTTAGAGTATCCACTGTCTTATTTTGTATTATTAATACTTTGGGGGTATTGTAATAGGAAATGCCTTGGGAGACGGGGTGAAGAGATGCTGCCTAGGGAAGGGTTAGATAAGATACAGTATAGCCTGCAATTGCATAACGAGCAGAGCAAGAGGCTCAGAAGAAAATCTCCCCACCTTTTTGGACTCTAAAGATGGTGGTGAGAAAATTGTATTTTTAGACTTGCAAGATTCTGTTAATATTGCTTTATAGTAAACTAGACATAGTTTATCTAATAATCTATCCTGTCTGGTCTACCTAGTAAGGGTGACAGCTACCACTTGATTTCATTAGCACTGCTCATTCACTGCCTGAAGCAAGAAAGCATTCTCTATACAAAATTCTGGAAGATGATGGAATAATTCTAAATGAAAATAATATGCATGGCACAATCAACCCAGCTCTTCGTCGCAGGGAGAACAATGTTAGATTTATTTTTTCTTTTCCTTTTTTCAATTAAGCATTGCAGAGAGAATTAAAGCCCACAGCAGATTACAGAACACTTTAATCCTTGGCACTTCTCTGGCCCATTCTGTGTGATGATCTGAGATTGTTTTACAAACATTAATTATAAAGCCGCATAATCCCCCTGTGAGGAAGTTAATAATATCAATAATACCACACAATTTATACAACACTTTGCATGTTCAACAAAAGCCATACGAACAATAACTTACAAACATCAAATGAAAAAGGAGTAGTCTGATAATTCCTTATTAATCATCTAGGGAAATTGAGAAAAAAAGAAGTTAAGAAATTTATCCATGGTTGGAAATCAAGAGAACAAAACTGGAAGTGGAACTCTCAACGAATTCCCTGATTTGTGGCTCTCTTCACATTCTGCACTTCATCTGGAAAGTTTTACAGTAATTTAAAGGAAAAGATGAGACTGTGCTTCTCTTTCCTACTTGCAAGACTCCCTGCTTTTATTGTTATATGGTGATGGCATCTGTGTAGATATCAACTGTCTTGGTCTCTGTAATGATTTATTCTCCTACTGATAAGGTTTCACAAGACAATTTTATAAAGAGTCACCTGGAAGCTTCTTTCTTTTCAATAAAGACACAGCATACTTGACAAATTCAGGTTCTCTTTCATGGAAAGTACTTGGGCATATACTGTACTAGCTGGTTTTATTCATAAGGAATTGCAGGGAGGTGAGTGAGGAGAAAAATCATGTTTAACTTACCGTATGTAGTTTTGGATATTACCTTTCTTTGATGAGAACCTGATATTATTCCTCCTCCTTTAACTTTTTTTTTGTTTTTATTTATATGCTCGCCGGATGTTGCTTTTATGGAATTTTTTACCATAGATGTTCTGGCTTCTATCTAAGCCAGCAAGATTGTTTAAATTGCAATGGATAGAAATGTGAAAAACAAACAAGCAAATAAAACATATAAGAGGATTCGACTGCAATGGCTTCGGAACTATTTCAGTCACTCTTATTATCATGCTGCTGTTCTCTGGAGATCATCTGTACATTTTGACCATCTCAGAGAGTGTGGGCATAAATGCAGAAATTCCCCACTGACATTTTCTGTAAAAAGAGAGCAGTATGCAAGGGCCCACCCAATCATCTTCGTAACCTTCAAGTTCCTGTTGGTTTTTTAATCTTCACCTAACTATTTAAGGTTTAAAATAGGAAGTTAAGCCTTTGAGAGGCTTAAGAAAACCTTTTTTGTGTTTGCAAAAACATCATGAAAATGAAAAACAGTCAAAAATTTTAGCTTCATCCTCACTGATGGCCTCATTACAATATTAACCATGCCACCTGTAGACCTTGCAAGCTTAAAAAAAATGTAGCCCTGGACATATTCCTTTCTTCTTTCTCTTAAAGTTAAAAAGTCAGACAACAAATTACAAGAACTCAGAGAACAGTTGCTAGCCAGAGTAGCCCACACAATCTGGATAGGTAGATAGTTGGCCTGGCCTGGAATAAAGCGAGTGAGGGGTGTTTGGTTGTTATGAATTGTTGTCTGTAGTTGGTGTCGTGCCCAGTCTCCACCTGGGCTCACCAACCGACCACCCTCACCCCGCTGACGTTTTTCTCGTTTCACTGCTGCTGATGGCCTGCAATCTGCTCGAAAGACTGCCACTGAAAAGGGTCCTTCAGGAGTGGGTGGCATACAAATCCAACAAATAAATAAATAAATAAATAAATAAATAAATAAATAAATAAATAAATAAATAAATAAAGAAAGAAAGAAAGAAAGAAAGAAAGAAAGAAAGAAAGAAAGAAAGAAAGCCAAGGCTCATCTGAGCCTGGCCAACAGCCTGAGTTGCACTGCCGTCAGCTCCGCCTGGCTCAGCTGGTTGTTGGGAAGGAATCCCCAGTGATGTGGGGATTCCCCCTTACATAGAAAGCTGGGATTGGCCAAGGGCGGCTGGGCTGCACAGGAGGGATAGTGACTGCTAGAAGTTTCGGGAGGAAAAGAGTAGAAAGTTTGGGTGGAAGAAGTTTCGGGAGGGGGATGGGCGTGGGGAGGGCGAAGGTATGGTATTTATTGGGCACTGGAAGGCAGGAGCTCCCAGCGCCATCTTATTTCCAGATTTGTGTCCGTGTCGATGGGTTCTCGGGAAGACTGTTCCAGAATAAACCAGGGTTTAATTTCATCCTGTGTGGAACATGGTTCTTTACTCCATGACTACTGAGAGTTGGAAAGTGATGGGATGAGAAGACTTTTGAAGGAAATAACAATGTATTTCCCTAAACTGACTCCAATTGAAAAGGGGATTAGATTTCCATATTACCCCAAGCTTTTTCAGGAACGAGTCTCTCACTTCTTTGTAAACAATACCCTTATTCAGGTAATATATTTGCCACTCCCCTCTCCAAACCATTCTGCTGACATCATTGAGGAGCTAGTCTCCATCTGAAACACAAAATGGTCTGCAATGGGGAGCTGCTGTCCACTGCTATTATGATTCCAGCCCATGTATAAGTTTTCACTTGTACACGAAGGCCCACATTCTAGACAGTCACTCTGTATCCACAAAGACCTGCTTTTCAATGACTTTCCCGATGTATTTTACAAAGAGGAAGGCTGCCTATCATATCTAATGGGATCAGTTATAGAAGTGAACAGATTAATATACTTTGAGCTGCATATCTAATAGAGAGGTCTTTGTAAAAAGAAAAAAAAAACCATTGAGAGAGTTTTCCATTTTTTTAAAAAAAATAAAAAGTCATCTCTCTCTCTCTCTCAGCTTAATAACAGAATTGGAAAGGACACTGTTCATCTTCTTTAGTCAACTGCCCCTCCCCCCCAAGCAAGAGACTCTATACCAATACCTGTTATCAGTTTCATTTTCTTTACCTATCTGCAAAAGACACCCAGGTGAGGTTTTTTTTTTTTAAAAAAGAAACCAGCTTATCTCAGAATCCTCTTTTGTGAAAGTCTTGCTACTTTTATTTGCCAAATGAATTATGGGAGAACCTTTGTTTTGTTTCTTGATATAAGAAACTAATTGAAAAATGCTTTCTAGCTGACATCTTTTTTCCTAGCTTTTCTAGTACATAAACCTTTTAGACCTTTCCTGACAAGGTCTTCATCCTTTAAACAAGATCTATAGCCTCATCTTAGGCGCGAACCATAAAGTTGCTATGTCCAGTATAGCTAAAAAAAATCTTTATGTAGAGCTTTCTGTAGAGCTCACCCTGGTTATGAAGGGATTCGCGTGCCTGCTTACAGTCTCCCCATTAATTGGAGCACACTAAAATGCTTTTCTTTCTATCATATGCCAGTCAGTCAAGATGTTAAGTTACACAGATTTGCCCTGCTCCTTGTCTGATGGAGGAGATTTCTGAGCTGCAGAAGTCAACAGCTGCTAATCTGGTTAGGAACAGATCTTTCACATTAGACAAAGAACTAAAGAGATGTTCAGGTCAATCAGAATAGAGCTGGGAGGGACCTTGGAGATCTTCTAGTCCAGCCCCTTGCTCAAGCAGGAGACCCTACACCATTTCAGACAAGTGGCTATCCAGTCTCTTCTTAAAAACCTCAAGTGATGAAGCACTCACGACTTCTGAAGGCAAGCTGTTCCACTGGTGAATTGTCCTCTGTAGTTCACCATAGATACTACAGTATTTCAATGGTTAATATTATATTTGTGGCAGCTGCTTCAGTTGAACTAAGCTGTAGCCTTAGGTATAGGAAATGACTACAGAAGGTTGATTCAGATAAATAGATCTTTAAGACATTGCAAAATGGCCATTGCTTCATTACTTATGACATCTCTTGGAAGAACCGCATATCCAGAGGGGATTGCATTCTCTTTGGGAGCTGATTGTTGACAAGCAGAAATACAAGAATAACTAACATATGTGCAGTTGTTGCAGCTGGGCCAGATGTCCTGCACAGCTGGATGAGCATATGGAAAATCTATTAATGGGGCACAAAAATAAACTGTTTGTTCTGATGGCCACACTAGTTTGTTGCATGAATATTGCTGTGGATGTGCTGTGATGCAAGTTGCTGCTATGCATGGTGATAGGGACAAGATTTCATCGTATTTGCCTTTTTCCTGGGATTGAGTAAAAACCATTGGTTATTAAAGAAAATCTTGTATTTATTATCAAATAAGAGAAGTCCCTCCAAAATACCTGATGTTAGCTGACTTTAAATTAAGATGGCATAATTCAAAGCTTTTGTGACTTTTATTCTTACAAACCTATCTTTATCTCAATAAAAAATAAAATTTGAGAACTAACCCTATTTAGATTCATGGTAACACAAAAAGGTTTAAATGCTTATTGCATTGTGTTTCTACTAAAAAATATTTCCATAAATTCAGCTTCTCCTATAAGGAAAAGAGGCCACCAAGAATGCACAAGAGTAATCTACATAGCGTAGGTTAACTCAGTATAAAGTGAGCTGGATTACCATTTTTCAGTTTCAACTCCCTCCCCCACTCCTCCAAAGAGAAAGTTTCACTGCAAATGCATATCAATATATTGTATAAATTTAAAAAGTTTGAAAAAAGTTTCTAGGATAACTCGCATCCTTAATATATAACATAATAATTAATAGCGCTGTGGAATATATACAGAAACAAAATACATATAACCTTATTTAAGTAGACTATTTAGGAATCTCAGATTGGGTAGCAGATAATTATGCCTTGGTTACACAAAATTAAGCAGGTGAAAAAAATGCCATCTTGTTGATCTTTGCCATCTTTTTTGGTCATTTTTTTTCCTTTCATTAGAAAGAAAATCGTTCCATTAGAACAATTTTCAGCATCTTTGCCATAATATGGAAACATTGTAATCCTTCCCTATTTTCCAGAATCTTTCTGCTACTCTCTGCTACTCTCTGACTACAACTAATAAGAAAACTAACAAATCTTTAGTTTTAAAGGCAGAGATCCCCAACTTTTTTGGCACCAGAGACTGGTTGCATGGAAAATAACTTTTCAAAGTTACAGAGGGGGCGGGAGAAGGAGTGTGCAACCTCAATACTGTGCATGTACAGTTTCACTCACCCACCACTCACCTCCAATTGTGCCGCCCAGTTCCTAACAGGCCACAGATCAGTACTGGTCTACACACTGGCGGTTGGGACCCCTGTTTTAAGGTCTAGTTTTTGTACATTAAAAAAACCTACAGCTAATTGGGGATCTAATATAAGAGTCTGGTTATGATATGCCCTATTTTAATTTTAAAAATCAGTTTAAAAAATCTGAATAAGTTTACAGAACCATCACCTGTGTGAACCTCTTTCTTTGCATTTCTGTGTATATTGAATTGTTTGGAAGATTTAAGAAGCAAGGAACTAGAGACACTTTGACTACTATTAATATACCAAACCATGATATTTTTTAATTTTGATTATTCTCTCATTTTGAATATAAACCTCTAGCTGAAAACATGTTTATACATTTCAAAATTCTGATGATTTACTTCATACAGTTTGCATTGTCATAAGAGTATTTGCACATATATTATAAGTTCTTAGAAACAATGAATACTTTCTTTGTTTATAAAAATGCAAACAAACCACTATCTTGCTTCCAAAGTTGGTTGATGATTGCATTTGGCATTTATACAGTGCTCTGAAACATTCCATATGCCAGTGCATTAGCCCAGTAGTTCCAGTAACAATCAAGGAATATAAACCAGTTTATGTTCTTCCCAGTCTGTGGGAAGATCTTAACTAGATGCCTATTATAATCTGCTGGCAACCTTTTTCCATCGGCAATGGAGTCAGAGTTGAGCCAACAAATAAGAGCCAAAGATTTAGTTAGCATGCTAGAGTTAAGAGGCATGGCAGGAATCACCCGTGGGACAGTCACAAAGTAGAATTGGAGGGTAAACTGGGTGCCAAATCTAGGAATGAGAAAGAGAAGAGAAAGCCAGTATGAAAGGACGAGCCACAAGAACGCACCATAATCAAAAAGACCTTCCTCAGTGAAGGATTAATTTGAACCTGATTGTTTTATAGTCCTTTCTATCCAAGAAGATCTATTGGCTATCTTGGCTTGATACGGTTATGCACGTTTCAGTAATGATTTGGAAAAGGTGCTTCAGACAAGGGAAAAGCAATTGTAGTAGTTCTTTAAAGCAGTTAGCTTTTTAATAGCAATAGCATTTGGGCTTATATACCACCCCATAGCGTTTACAGAACTCTCTTAGCCAGGGGTGTCAAACTCACATTGTTATGACAGTATCACATGATGTATCGGGACTTTTTTCCCCTTCACTAAACCAGGTGGGGGAATGGCCATCTTGTGACATATCTGGCCCACAGACCTTGAATTTGAGAGCCCTGCTCTAAGGAGTTTACAGAGTCAGCATATCGCCCCAAACAATCTGGTCCTCATTTTACTGACTTGGGAAGGATGGAAGGCTGAGTCAACCTTGAATCCCATAAGGATTTAGCTCCAGGCTATGGGCAGAGTTGCCAGCAATACTACACTTTAAAAACTGCACCACCATTATATAATTGTTTTAAAGAGATGCTGCATTCATGTTCTGCCTATTGCAGACCACCCCTTCTGAATAATTTTCAAAGCAGACACATTTCAAATCCAGACTTCCCCAGGATAAATTTGTTGCTCTGCACATGAGAAAAAGCAGATGTAGCTTCTGGCTTTGCTTTGGGTAGTAGACATGTTTGGAATTTTGAATTTTGAGCCAAATGCATGTGGAGAGTATATCAGTATGTGAGAAGTTCACTACTTGCATCTTGTACTCACTTCCATGATTATCTTTGTTCTGCTCTCTGGTATCATAAGCAAAGCAAAGATTATTCATTCAGGGATAGTACCGTAATCCTAAATGCAAATGTTTATAACAACCTCTGGGCCCTGAGAAATCTCCATTTCTGTACATTGCTGACTGAGAAGTTTACCACTAACTGCCTCCCACATGTTTAACTTTCAGTATAAAAAGGTAAAGGTAAAGGTTCCCCTTACACATACGTGCTAGTCGTTCCCAACTCTAGGGGTCAGTGCTCATCTCTGTTTCAAAGCCGAAGAGCCAGTGCTGTCTGAAGACATCTCCGTGGTCATGTGGCCAGCATGACTAAATGCCGAAGGCACACGGAACGCTATTACTTTCCCACCAAAGGTGGTCCCTATTTTTCTACTTGCATTTGTACATGCTTTCGAACTGCTAGGTTGGCAGAAGCTGGGACAAGTAACGTGAGCTCACTCCATTATGCAGCACTTGGGATTCGAACAGCCAAACTGCTGACCTTTCTGATTGACAAGCTCAGCATCTTAGCACCAGTGTTAATGTGATCTCTCACCAGGCTGGAAACCAGGAGACTGAATTCTAGTTCCGCCATAGCTATGAAAGCCAGCTGGGTGACCTTGGGCAAACCATTCTTTCTCAGCCCAACTCACTCCACAATGTTGTTGTGGGGAAAATAGGAAGAAGGAGTATTAGGTATGTTCACCACCTTGAGTTGTTTACAAAACTAATAAAGCTGGAATAAATAAATGTGAATATTCCCAATTGAATTATTAAAGGAAGCTCCCCCACTAGCCTGACCTAGGATCAATTACTCATGATAAACCAAAGCATCTACTTCTCAGACCTTGAGCAACAGTTTAGCATTTGGAATAATTCGATATAATTTAGCCACAACTTCTGTTTTTGTATGCTTCCTGGAACACTTAAGGGTTTTCTGGTGAAAATTCAGATGAAAGCACGGACAATGGACACTAGGAATCAACATGATTAATTTTCAGCCAATCATATCCTGATGTTGGAGAAACGTTCATTGATGCTTGAAGTTGACTGATTTTCAGAATAATGAGTAATACAGACCATATTGGCGGGTGGTGCCCAGGGGGAGGGCATTCTCGGTAGGGGCGCCCACCTTGTGGAACCAGCTCCGGTGGAGTTGAGGATGGCCCCTGACCTCCACACCTTCCGTAAAGACCTCAAGACGTGGCTCTTTGAGCAAGCAGGCCTGGACTGAGGGGTGGGGTTTTAGCCTTGATTTTAACTGTCTGTCGGGGTGTGTTTTTTGTTTAATACTATTTTAATGTTTTTATTGTATGTTTTTAATGCCCTGTATACCGCTCTGAGTCCCTCGGGAGAAGGGCGGTATATAAATTAAATAAATAAATAAATACATACATACATACATACATACATACATACATACATACATACATAAATATTCTCTGGTGCTTGCTATATACTTTGCATGCTGAAAACAAGTTATTAAGCAGAGGTTTACAAAGGAATAATAAATAAGCTACTACCGTCCCATCTTGGCAATGCTTTAGCTGATTTGATAGAATGATTTTTTTCAAAATCTGATCCATTAGATTCAATTGCAAAGACCAAATTTTCACAGCAGATTATGACAAACCCTGCCTGTTGCAGAAAACTGAAGTCAGTATGGGTACTAATACATTTAGAAAATGATTTCATAGAAATTGAACACAGTTAGAGCTGCAGATCGGTTGATGGGATGCTGATATATTTTTGTTGTTTATTATTTGAAAATTGCTTTTAACAATCAAATACAGTAAAGCTGTTTTTTAAAGAAAGCTAGGAATCACAATTGCAACTTTGTATTAAAGCCTTTGCAAAAAAGAATCAGAATAGGAATAGCTTTCCTAGTTCTTGCTCAAAGAAGGGGAAGTTATATAAGTTAGGATTTTGCAGTCCAGATTCAATTGCAGCAAGCGTTACTTGATCTCATCAAAAGCCATATCAGTTTTAGAGCTCTGTACAAATAAGTAACACGAGCAACTTTCCCATATTTTTTTGGGTGGTAAGGGCCTACAGTTTGGCTCTTAGGCAGGTGACTATTCAAATGTTTAAAGAACTGTTCCTTCTTCCTTGAGTCACAGACTGGACATGGCATGCAGAACATAGCAATAGCATTTGATTTATCAGGGCTTTTAACCCTCCCTAAGCGGTTTACAGAGTCAGTATATCAATAGAACAGAACAGAACAGAACAGAATAGAATAGAATAGAATAGATTTGGAAGAGACCTTGGAGGTCTTCTAGTCCAGCCCCCTACTCAAGCAGAAGAACCTATACCATTTCTGATAAATGACTGTCTAGGGGTGTCAAAATCAAGGCCTGCAGGGCCGCCCTAGAAATGGCAAAGGACCGTGCCTCTGCCAGAAAAAAATAGAGTTCGGGAGGGCCATGAATGGCTGTCCCAAGCTCCATTTTTGGCTGTGATGGCCTCCTGCAACCCTCTGCCAGTGAAAATGGAGCTTGGAGGGGCCTCATGCAGCCCTCCTGAGCTCCATTTTCACTGACAGAGCCCTCGGGCCTCCACAGACACCCATGACATGAGTGACATTCAGCTGGCCACACCCACCCTGGTCCCCCAAGGTCAAACACAACCCTGATGCATCCCTCAATTTAATCGAGTTTGACATCCCTAGTCTAGTCTCTTCCTAAAAAGTTCCAGTGATGGAGCGCCCATGATTTTTAAAAGCAAGCTATTCCACTGGTTAATTGTCCTCACTGTTAGGAAGTTTTTCCTTAATTGATGAAGCGTCGGAGAAGACGCCTAGAGAGTAGTTGGAGGACCAGCCGTTCCGAGTCCGACCGGACACTAGTTAGGTCCCATATTAGGACCTACCTG
>JANHFR010005944.1:232455-243143 GCA_032468015.1 Mimophis mahfalensis
CTAACCCCCCAAACCCCAGCCCTTCATCCATTGCCCCTCAGCAGGTCTGGTCCCATGATTTGGTAGGCTCCCCCCTATGCCTGTCAAAACCATCCAAGTTACACCCCCCATACACACACACACTCCTTAAAAGCCAATTTAAAAACCCTTTGGCAAAATCTCTAATATTCTTTCTTGAAGCATGCCACCTCCTGGGGCGTACTGCACAAGAATACTGCACAAACCTGTCTATGAAATCTCCAAAGCGTCACTAAACAAAGAAGTCTTCATCTTTTAAGAATGAAGAATTCAGCATCAATCTTTATATGGTTTCATTTTTTCCATAGCAGAAAAAAAATGATGGAAATCTGCATGGTGACAATATTGGTAATAAAATGATTCTTTTTAAATTTTAAACTGCCAGTCTTTCTGATTTTGGGTATTCGATCAGTGAGACAGTTAAGAACATGCTGCAATTTCAATACCATAATAGCCAATCTGCATATTTTAGCCAAAAGGGATGCTAATGTTTCCATCTTTTTAATAAAAACCTAGTTATGCATTCCATCAGAAATCTAATAATAAGTATCCCAAACCCTTTTTCAGTCCCTAGATGTATATAATGGCACTGGCTCAACCAAGGTAGAAACCTTGCTGATTTTTAGAGATTATAGAAGCCCTATTCCCTTGAATTCCAAACAGATTATTATTTGTTAAATTCCAAGGTTTCAAAGCTCTATGGGGAAAAGTCCTCAAATGTATTGGCAAGGACAAAGAGTAGATTTATATTCATGAACTTTTGAGAACATGATTGTATCATATGGAAATAACACTTCCTCATCCTTCATTTGAATTATAGTGAAATATTATGATACAAATGTCATTCCATTTACTGAATATAAACATCTCTATCTCTTTTTGAATCTTCTTGATATAAGATTTTTTTTTACATTGAATTGGACCATTGACCAGTTTATAAGGACTAATAATTTCAAGAAGTCAGCCCAAGTTTTTTGAACCCTACTTGAAAATGCTGTATGTAGAAAAAGAGTAAATCTAAGGACTCAAAAGAGAGAAATTATGAACATGGAAAAAAGTGGTGTTACAAAGAGGATGTGGCTTTTAGAAAACAAACTATTTGATGGTTACATAATCGATGTAAATATGGAAGATAGTATACTTTCTAATAAAAATGATATTATTTTATATATGTTTGTACATGATTATAATGACTAGGATGATATTTTAACACTGCAGACACCTAGAAAATACACTGTTCAAGATAGATAGATAGATAGATGGATAGATAGATAGATAGATAGATAGATAGATAGATAGATAGATAGATAGATAGATAGATAGACAGACAGAATGTAAATAATACTGCACTACAGTTAAAGCACATTTAAACTTTGCTGTGTTCTTGTGAACTTTTTCTGGTATCATCCACTTGCTGTAAACCATGATGGGTTATTTAAAACCAGGACAACCCTTGCATATTCCTCAAGAAAGCAAGACAGAATTATAAATTATCATTTGAAAATAATTTATTTCCCTACATCGTAACTTGAGTTTAACTACTATTTTTCAGGTTTGGTTAACTAACCATTAGGGGCTGACACCTACCATTAATTAATTAATTCCGTTTCTATAGCACCCCATCTATTCTATTTCTATAGCCTCCCATCTCAGCCAGGTGGTTCTGTAATATATGTGTTCAGAATAGTAACACAGATTATTAAAAGTAGTCTGCATGAGGTGATTTTATCAAGGGAAAGACCTCTTGGGACAATTTCTGTGATGAACAAGAAGCTTAATAGGAAGCTACACTCTCGGTTATTTTTTAATTCTAATGAGCCATGACTGCTTGTGACCCATTGTTCTGGAGCTTCACCAATTACTGTTGCCCAAAGGGAGGGTTTTTGCATAAGAATGATATACCAAGATGTTTGTGTATTCTCTTACTGTTACAATATTCTGAATATTTTGTTTTGAGCCCAAGTTATTGTTTGAAGAAGGTAGGGTTTCCAGCTGTTTATAGAAAAGTTTCTGTGGAGATTTTAAACAACATGCAATCCTTCAATTTTAACAAAATGCAAAAGTTACATTATTAAATTATTACTCAGGCTTATAGGATAGGTTCATATCCAACTCTAAATGGCATATGCTCTATCTTTGTAACCAGGAATAAACAATGCAAATAAATAACCAATACTAATAATCAAAAATGCTAATGCATTGTAAGAACAATCTCACATATAAATAACTGACATCTGCAAGGGGGCCATCTCTGGTCCCCAAAGGCTTTCTGAAACAACTGAATCTAGATGGCCGGCCTGAATTCCAAAAGAGTTGGAACCATTGTAATGACTTGGGGATACTATTCCACAGGACTGGGATGTCAACAGAAAAGGCCCTATCTGTTCCCTATCTTATTGGGTAGGCGGATAGAATTTGAAGTAGGTATTCCTGAAGATACCCAGGTCCTAAGTCATTTATGGCTTTAAAAGTCTAATCTATTGACCAATAAGATCTCAAAGGATGGCATTACATAGAGAAAAAGCAAAACACTTTCGGCTTACTATATGAACAGCTGTATTCTGGACAAGCTATTAGCATTGAGATGTGAATAATATTCTGGTTCTAGTTTCTCTTTGCCTACCTCTTTCCCTGTTCTTAATTTATTTTGAAATACTATTTAGCATATTTATATGCATGTATGCTGAACAGCAGCCTCAGGAAATGTGCTGGAAGAGGAGGTGCAAGAGTTTGGAAAATAGAGCTATATATGCAGTGGTGGGATTCAAATAATTTAACAACTGATTCTCTGCCTTAATGACCAGCTGGGTGGGTGTGGCTGGGTGGTTATGTGACTGGGTGGGCATGGCCAACTTGACATCACTCATGTTGAGGGGTGCTTCTCATGACCGTGGGGATGCTGCAACGGTCGTAAGTGTGAAAAATGGCTGTAAGTCACTTTTTTCAGTGCCATTGTAACTTTGAATGGTCACTAAATAAACTGAAAGGATTACCTGTACAAAAATACAAAAAGCTCTTTGCTTGCAAAAAGCTGCCCTAAATACCAGTCAGTAGATTAAAAAGACCTGCAAGCTGGATTTAAAAATCAGGCAGGGTGCCAGAGCACCTTGAGGAATTAAAATAGTTAAAATGCAAGGATAACTATCATCAGCCAACTCTTGCTCATGAAGTGAAACCCTGTAGCAGAGATGTCATTTAATTAATCTCTCCAGAAAGAGCACACCCAGGAGAAGCAATCCTTAGATCCATCTGCACCACTTAAAGATACCAGCTGGTCTCACTCACCTCACAAGGTATCATAAGGAAATCACCTAGATTTAAGGAAAAATCACATGCCCCCCAGAAAGGCAGTAAAAAATATCAGTGTCAAGCTTGCATCCTGCCTCTTGGAAGTACACTCCAAAAGGATAGTGCCAGGAACCACTAAAGCAGTGAAGGAAGACGCCCTCCCCAGATAGAAAAAATTCAAACACAATAAAAATAATTTAATCACAACAGTTTAAATTCTTTTAAAACTAAAACACAAGTCTTGTCTGGGTCATTGCCAGAGGTCACACTCCAGGCAAACTCAAGTGTAAACACTTGAGATAAGCCCAACCACTGCTAGAAGGTAGTGAAAGAGCAAACAGAGTAGCTGTTGCTTATTAAACCAATTACCAGAACAAATAGACACAGGAACTAGCCAGATTTCTCAACTCAGTTTCTTTTCAGGAACAGAGATTAACCTTTTTCCTTCCAAACTAAGCTGAATAGGGAAAATTATCTGATCAATAAACACAGGATTAAATGTCACCAAGCATAGAACTTCACCAAAAACCAGTTTTAGACCAAAATTCAGAAAAGGTATGTAAACTCATGTTTGAATGTCAATCTTTCTATCTAGCCAGGAAGCCTTGCTGAATGTCACTCATCGTGGTTCCTTGTCATTAAAAGCTTCTTTCTGGCAGCTCTGCTTCATTATTCAGTTATTTCTTCAAAGTGTTGATTGTTGTATCCCGGCTGGAAGAACTCCAACAGGGGAGTATTTCCTCCCAACAGCAGTGTAAAAAGCTTTTAAAAACCCTTTCCCTTTAAGAAAGTCAAGCCCTAGCAAAGTACCAGAAAAGTGTTTTTTAAAAAAAAACAAAAAAAACAAAACACCCTCCGGAGAAGCTCCAGAGGTGACAGTAAGTCTAGGCTTACTGCCAAGAATGTAATAAGGGTTAAAGGAGAGGCAGTTTCTGTAAGCAGGGCAATAAAGATTAGGTCAGAAACAACATCAGAATGTTTCCTTCCTGCCTTCCTTACAAGATTATCTCTGTAAAGTGGAAAAAAACAAAAGGAAATTTCTTTCAACAACCAGTTTTCCGAACACTTTAGAAAATTTACAACAGGTTCTAGTGAATAGGTACAAACCAGTAGAATCTCACCATGGTATATATGCCAATGAAGTTGATCAAATACTGCCTTTGTCGTCATTGTTGTCGTGGAAGATTCTATTCCACAACTGCTGTTGAAGCATCATTCAACTGAAAATCTAGTGAATCTCTGTGAGGAAAAATAAAAGGGGAGAAACAAAAATTAGTAGGTAGCCCATTAAAACAAGCACATCATTCCCCATGAAAAGGTTTTAATTGGTTTTAATTGTTTGATTGTAAATTTTAAATTTGTGGGGCTAAATTATTTAATAGAGTTTTAACTTTTATATTGTGTGATTTTAACTTGCCCTGTAAACCGCCCTGAGTCCTTCAGGAGAAGGGCAGTATAGAAAATAAATAAATAAATAAATAAATAAATAAATAAATAAATAAATAAATAAATTCTTCACCAGACTTCTCCTCTCTCCTAAATTTCCAACACTGTTGACACTTGCTTCCTATTCAAAATAACACAGTGAGAACCACTGTAGGAAACTGGTTATTTGAATGCATACTTTAAAGAACACATACACACAGCCAGGTCATACCTATCAAGTTGGAAATGTTAAAATATGGGCCCTGCCCTGCCCCCCGTACATGTGCCCCCCCACACACGCATGCATGCATGAGCACCCGGGAGGCCACTGCAGACCGCCAAATGCCGGTGGCTTCGTCCGATTCCCCGCTCCCTCCTCACTGGACCCCCTGTGCCCCACTGCCACCCATCTGGGCTTTGGGGAGGAGGGAAGGGAGGGAGGATTTCCTCCCGTTCCTCCCCAGACCCCAGCGCGCTCCATTGCGGGAGGATTGCCGAAGCCCAGGTGATCAACAGAGTGCACTGAAGTCTGAGGAGGAAGGGGAGGAAATCCTCCCCTTACTCTTAGCGCGCTCTGTTGTGAGAGGATTGTCAAAGCCCAGGTGATCAACGGAGCGTGCTGGGAGGAAGGGGAGGAAGGGGAGGAAGGGGAGGAAGGGGAGGAAGAGGAGGAAATCCTCCCGTGTCCCCTTCCTCTCAGGATGCTCTGTTGATCAGCTGGGCTTGGGCTTCAGGAATCCTCTGCCCCACTCGGAATAGTACGTGCGTGCATGCACGCATGCTTGCGCATGTGGGGGAGTGCCTCAGAGTCAGAGGAAATACAGGAATTTTTTTAAAAATATGGGACGGGGCCAGAAAAGAGAGATAAAACCAGGATTTCTCGGCCAAACAGGGAAACTTGACAGCTATGCCCTAAGTTTGTCTCATATTCCTTTCATTACAGCCTGGCACTCAAACAAGCTTCCAGGGCCACAGCCTTTCACAGGTTTCACTGATATCTTTGATACCTTTTCTAGCAGGACCAACCTAGCTAAGGACCAATCTGTAAACAGAAACAATAATGGGCAGCATTTAATTTTCCCAGGATCTTGGCCCAACTCAGAGTCATTCTAGCTAATCAAAATTGCCAAAATCACACTCCAGATAAGTCCACCAGTGGTGGCCAACTGATAAAGAGAGGATGTTGGCACAAGCTATCTGCAAAGAGTTGTTCAAAATGGATTCCGTCAGAAGGATCACACTGCATAGGAACACAGTATTTTGCTGAATACTTAGCTGAGGGGAGGTGGGGGAGGAAATAAGATACAATGGGGACCCATGGAATTGTTCTTGTCAGTTTACAGGCCTAAGATCTATAGAACTTCCTTGCACTATCAAAATTATCTTTTGGAAAGACTCCCACTAAAAGACAAGGTCAGTCTGCAATTTCAGAGCGGAATAGCTTTTTTTGATCTCTTGTCATCATTTCAGTTTTGCTTCTATGCAAAGAAAATTGTGTCTTATGTTGTGAGTCATACTACGCTGACTCTTGGATAGCTTTCCACTGTCAGTTGCTACCAAGACCTTTTCCTGTCAAAATGTTTACACCGGTCATGCATTTGGTACAAAAACTAACTATAGTTTCAAGATGAGAAGAAGCCATTTTTCTTCCTTTTTTTTAATTTAAACTGATCTCCCTGCAGCTTCTTTGCTTAGCTGTGTGCTGATAAAATAAAATTTAAAACATACACAGCATTTTAAATGAACTTCGGTACATGTTCAATATTGTATGAATAAAACCAAAGAGTGTCAGTTGCTTGAAAGAGAGGTCATCTCTCATACTTCGGCCTGTGGTAATGTTGATTTGGAGCTTTTGAAAATGTTAACCTTTTCCACTAGACTTCAGAGCTGAAATAGCCAGTAGCCCCTGAGTTGTACTTCTCTTACTATCTCACTTTTATCAAGGAAAAATTAAAAAAAAAGGTGGAAATGTTTCTTAATCGGCCAGCATTGCCTTTTGGTCATCCTGATTTCGAATTAGAGCTCACGAGAGAAATGATGGCTCAGCAGAAAGCGTTCACTGGGGCAGCTAGCTCTGTCTCCTCAAAAAAGAAAAGCAGTAGGCATCCTCAAAAAGAAGAAATGTCTGACTAAAAGAAAATCAAAGAAAGAAAGAAATACACTTGCATTATATGGTCACACAAAAAGAAAGATCCAAATTTCAGAGAAATACTTGAAAGAGAGAGATAACTGAGATCTGCCCTGGGGCCTTTAATGAGCAATTTCCAAAGCCCTGGTCCCCTTACTTTTAGTTCTTGAGCTTAATATCAGATGCGGTTGCCTGAACAATGCCTTCAAAGAACATCCAGTCATCTTTAATGTAGGAGCTCACATAGCGCAACCTCCAATGTGCTAGTATGGCAGTATTCTAATATGATAACTTTAAAAAAAAAGTTAAAGGGGACAGTGTTTTTGGCAAGTTCATGGAAGATCAGTATTACCTCGAGGTGGGAAAGGAGTATGTCTCCATCATCTAACTGGCCATTTTGAGAAAGAAAATACTGGTTTATGGGCCCTGAAGTTGTTTTTATGTTCCTACATTATGTTTTTATGAAGCTTCAAGATCCAATCTGGGCTGGTCACCAGGACCAGAGGTTTAGTCTTCCAAGTCACCTCACCCAGTTCCAATCACTGTGCAGTCTCACTGCTCCAGCACAGTCTTGGTTTCTTCGGCTGCCCCAGCTTCATGGTAGCCATGATGGCTGCCTTTCCTTCACCCAGCAAAGAGGAAAAACCCTGGATCCAGCAGGAGAGCCACTGCTCTCCACAACCAGCAGGGTGCCCCTCTTATGTGTCACCCCTACAGGGTGACTTTAACCCCTTGTGGATCCCTCTAATGAAGAGGATTCAGTGTGGGGATGTGGAGCCCCACTCCCCTGCACTGATCACGCAGTGAAGTCAGACTGGAAGTCATGTGGTGCCTTCCTATTGGTTGATTAGTATGTTGATGGCCAGTGATTGGCTGTTGTTTCCTTATGCTGCCAAGTCCTTGGCTCCTAAGTATGTGATAAGATAATGGTAAATCAGCACTTCTGTTGACTGACAAGGGGCCCATTTTTATAAAGTATAATCCTCAATTCCAGGCAGAGGCAACTTGATGGCCTCTTAATGTTTAAGGTGGCAGTTCCTACAATATTTGTTGCCCCATTAGTCATGCGTGCAGTCCAAAACATCTGCAAAGCATCTGATTGCTGTTGATGTTCAGTTAAGTCCATTAAATTTGTTTAACTTTGAGGACACATATTTGACCTGCAAACCTATTTCCAACCAGACATGAGTCCTCTAATAATGTTACACCTTGAGCATCTTAATACACCTAGATTTCAGTCCCTAGTCAGAAACCCACAGATAGAAAAAGTTATTACTAAATGCCTGAAAGTAATTTTTTACTTAAATGCTTTACTTTTTGAATAATGAGTGATTTGGGGAGATTTTGAGCATTTCTATAAGGTTCTTAAAGGCTTTCACTTAAGACTGAATGCAATTGATTTTTCTAGCTTTCATCCCCATATTTGGAGATAAGAAATTAGCAAAAAAAAAAGCCTATTCATTTTTCAGTTGTTCATCATAAAGTTAATCTAAATCTTCAGGAGGCTTAAAAGACAACTTCCATTATTTTCTTTATGGATGAATGTGAAAGAGTCTGCCAAGTTAAAGAAACAGGCGAAAGAAAATTGGATGTCAGAATAATCTGTGGAAATTGCTAAGAAGAGAAAATAATCCAAAGCCAAGAAAGACAAAAATCTCAGGAAGGAATTTAACAAAGAGTTTCAGAGACCAGAGAAGAGACAAGAAGCAGAATGACAACATCTGTAAAGACATTGAAGATAGGAACAGGCATAGAAAACCAAATGAAGTCTTTCAAAAGATCTCTGAATTTAGAAGGAAGTTCCAAACTCAAATTTGTCTGCTAAAGAATAGATAACAATTGATTTAAAGATCAAACAAAGATGGAAGAAGTATATTGAAACAGAGTATGATAGAACTGTCAACATCAAAGGTACCTTAGAAGGTATTCTATATTTGCAAGAACCTCTAGTATAAGATGAAAAAGCTAGATCAGTTCTTTGGTCATTACCAATTAGCAATAATGGTTGGAATGTCCACAGAAATATAGCAAGCAACAAAAGAAGAATCAGTTAAAGTTTGAGCGTAGCTACAGTGTGCCAGCAAATCTAGAAAATGATACAGTGGCCAACATACTGGAAGAGGTCAAAATACATTCCAATACTAAAAACTACATTCCATTAGAGAATGGGCAAAAATATTTTGAAATATCCTTGATTTCACATGCTAGCAAAATAATGCTTAGCATCATTCAATACAGTTCAGAGCTCCAGTTGAAAAAGAAATATCAGTTGTTCAAGCTGGCTTCAAAACAGTCCATGGAACAAGAGACATTTTTGTTGATGCGTGCTGGATATTTGGAAAAGCTAAATAATACCAAAATAAGTAGTATGTGCTTCATTGATAAAATAAGATTTTTGATTGTGTCAATCATGTTAACCTGCTAACCTGCTTAGAAAATGGGAATCCCAGAACATCTCATTATCCTTATGTGAAACCTACACACACACACACACACACACACACACACACACACACACACATGTCAGAAAACCACAGTACACACACAAGAAGAGGAAACAGCAGGCTCCAGTTTTGCAAAGGATTGAGACAAGGCTGTATACTCTCCCTTATTTATTCAGTTTATATGCTGAGTATATATTAAGGAATCCAGACGAGAGAAAAAAATGTGTGTGGCTTTAAAATTAGAGAAAGTAACATCAATAACTTGTAATATGTTGAATATATTTCTTTGATAGATAAAAACGAAAAGAATCTGCAAGCTTGAGTAATAAAAGTCAAGGAGCATGGTGAAAAAATTGTGATAAGATTAAATATAAAGACCAAACTAATGACAATAGGCAGTAGCCTTAATATAGGCAATGAAGATATTGAAGCAGTGAGATAGTTTCTGCCTTTTAGGATCAAATATCAATAGTAAGGGAATTAGCAGTTAAGAAATACTATTGATGGTGAATTAACAGTTTAACTCTGGGTAACTTTATGTTTGTAATCTTGTAAACCCCTCAGACTAATATTTTATAGAATAGCCATGAAGGCATTGGAAAAGTTATTCAGATGTCATGTTCAGAATCATATGCAAGACGTGGTGTTGGACACTCTATGGAAGGAAAAGTTAAATTTTGAAGAAACAAGGTAGGAAGAATATGGATGCTTTTGAACTGTGGGTGTTAGAGAAACTCCTGAGAATACTGTGAAAAGCTAAGAAAACAAACCAACAGATCTTTGAACAAATCTACCCAAATGAGCTGATTGAAATTATTACACTGAATGCACATGCAAACATTTCAGCTCTCTGGAGAAGACTCTGATGGTAGGTAGGGAAGGTAGAAGGAAAGAGAAGAGGAAGACCGGCAGCAAGGTGCATGGACTCAGTTACAGGAGCAAAGGGTGCACTTCTAGAAGATTTGAAGGACCAGGTTAGAGATACATCATCATGTGGTCACTAGGACTTTGAACTGGCTTTAGGGCACCTAATTAATCTTTTCCTTAAAACCCCCTCTTGAAGGAACCACATGTTGGTTGTTCTGATGATACGGATGATGTAGTTCCTGCTGTTAAACAAGAGATAGTCCAACCTTCAAGGAACTCCTCCCTACGCTCTCCCTAAGCAGGATCCCTGCAGTTCATATCCAATTAGCTTTAAATAAGCATGGTTATTAGTAGGATGGGATGGGATGTTAGTAGGATGGGATGCAGTGGCTCAGTGGCTAAGACGCTGAGCTTGTCGATCAGAAAAGTCGGCAGTTCAGTGGTTCGAATCCCGAGTGCTGCACAACGGAGTGAGCTCCCATTACTTGTCCCAGCTTCTGCCAACCTAGCAGTTCGAA